>PVIC010001148.1:0-97323 GCA_004025085.1 Thryonomys swinderianus
TTAGCAGATTCTATCTCAGGTTTTCAGAGTCTACTGAATTATAGTTCTTCAAATTTTGGAAACTAATTTTTCCTATAAATTGTTCAAGGGAGATTATTATAGAAGGCAATTCTTCAGGAAAATAAAAATCAGCATCAACTCCTTTAATAAAGAAGAAGCAAGAAAGCTCAAAACATTTGGTAAGTCATGAAGAACCAAGAAAAACCATTTAAAATCATCTGCTATCTTATTAGACTATTGATGTTTCCCCAAATGGTCTCCATTCTTTAGGTAGCACTGTCCCCCAAAGGCTTCACATAGCTCATTCTTTTGGACATTCTGCTTCCGCTATTACAAGCAAATGTGATGGAGTTAATTCACCATGGACAAGTGACTTCTACCATTCAAAAAATTAGGAATGGATGTTCCCTGCAGTACAATTTTTGCTCTTTACATTTTTTGTAAGTATACTGTGTTAAATTATCCAAATTTAAATTATTTTTCTATAAATCATCTAGTATGACTACTTGAAATATTTTGATTGGTGATTATTGTTTCATATTCTGCAGATTATATTCTTTTATCATAGTATCTATATTGTAACTGTGTAATGAAAGCATTTGCATCAAATTAGTAAGTATACTTAAAAAATGTAAAGAGCAAAAATTGTACTGTAGGCAACATCCATTTGAATTAACTCTGATCCATACTGTGTATTAAACTGTGATCCCAGTACAGCGACTGGTTCTACCAATATTGGATGCATATTCAAGAAAATTTGGATCTATACTGACCATGTGAACTTTTTCCTTGTCAGTATTCTTTAAACAGTATTATATGACAATTTCTTGCATGACAATAGCATTTAATTTTGTGTCACAAGTCATTGAGAGATGATTTAAAATAAACAGCAAAGTGTCCATGAGGAATATACGAACATGATGTTCCCTTACAGAATGTGAGCGTCCTTGGCTTCTCGTCTCCACGGTGGTCCTGGGCCCAAATCCCTCTGGGTATGGAGCACCGACTATAGATACTCATCAAAGGGTGAACATGAGAAACACAGCAAGGCGACAGCAACTCAAAGCGGACCGACATTTGTGAAGATCTGTAGCAGCTATAAAATCTGCGTGTGGTTGTGAGGCCGACGAGAAGCGTCTGACTGTCTGCATTACCCACACGGACAGTGCCGGCCACACCCCTCCTTCCCAGCTGGTCCTGCTTGCACTCCGCCTGGGACAGCACGCCTTGGCGCCCTCCTTGGTTATTAGCAGCCACCGCCCTCCAGGACGGTGTCACTCGGTGGCGCTGCCCCTCCCCACGCCTAGATCCGGGCGGCCTCTCGGCAGATGGGGGGACCGTGAACATGGCCCAGATCAGGACCAGGAAGGAGGGCCCTGTGCCTGCTGCGAATATCCCCGGCCTCCTGGACCTCGGTGGAGAGTGCTGAGCACCCCCAGCCCTTCCAGTGACTTCCTGCCTTTGGTCCCACACCCTTCACGCTGCCGCAGTAACTGTCAATCGAGCTGCTAGAAACAGCACTGGCCTCACACTCCTGGTCTCGGGAGGCCCCTGTTCTGTCCCACTCGTCCTGTGACAGCCTCACCCTTGTGGTCCTGTAGATCAGTTTGGGATTTACTTCTTGGATAGTATGGCCTTGGAACATATTGTAAGCTTCATCCTGATTACTCTGGACAGAGTGGCAAAAAAAAAAAAGACTAATTACACTAGAGGCTGATAGTCCTGAAGCTTCTAGAGTCCAGCAGCTGATAACGATCAACGACTGAAATCAGCATCTGTCAGAGTCAAGAGGCAGCATGAGAAATGAGCAGGCGCTGCGGAAAGGCAGGGCCCGCACGAGCAGGGCCGGCGCCCCGCAGAGGCTCCTGATTGCCTCGGGCACTGGCCAGCAACACCGGGCGGAAGCCGACAGGGCGCACAGGATTAGCAGCCAGCGGTGTCAGCGGCTGGCATCTAGCGTTAACTCGGGTCCGCTGGTGGCACGGGGGCTGCCGGGAAAGCTGTGCTTTGCGGACCATGCTTTCTCTCTGAATCAAGCAAAAGGGCCCTTAACTAATAATTGGCGACATGGACACCAAGGCTTCCTTTGGGAAGGGAGGAAGGGCCGGAAGAGAGCACCGAGAAAGCTTCTGAGAAGTCCGTTGGAGCCGCCAAAAACCAAAGTAGAAGAAATATCCCCATGTGTTCTGTTTTCCAAGATGGAATTAGAAGAGTTTACTGACATATCAGTCATGAAAGAAGGAAGGAATTTAGGAGGCTTGTCTACTTATTTGGTAAGCAGAGATGAATAGCAATAACTCAATTATCCGTAAAGAGTGAAATGCATTTTCTCCTTGAAATGCAGAATTTGAGGCATTTAGGAAGTTGCCCAGAAGGCAGATGTACACAGATGCCAGAAGGCAGCTGTGTAGCTATGCAGAAGTAAGTTTATAGTGGATCCCAGCCTTGACCTGGCATTAGCGTGCAATCTATTATCCACATGTTGATATAATGATGAAGAATATTAAGAACCTCAAGGGTAAAGTTTTTTGGATGACAAGACATTATGAGAGATGTGAGTTTTGGTGAGAATAACTTATTTTATTATTTGAGGTTAGGTGATTCTAATACATTAATTGATACAAGACAAAAACTTTTCAATTAAATTTTCAAAAGGAAAATAATTTTAATTCAAAATAACTATGTTGAAGAATAAATATTTATAAGTGCTCCATTCAAAAATCAAGTATTGAGTTCTCATTTCTAGAAAAAACGAGGTAATACTTTAGTATTTCTTAATTTTATATTATAATATTCTGGTACATATTTCTGAGTATAAAAAGATGCACATTGTATTCTACACCTAAGCAGGTATAGTAATATAAAAATAATGTAGAAAAATTTGTGCTTCATATAGTTAGAATCATTTTGAAGGAAATGAGCAATCATACAGTAATAATAATCTTTATAAAATATCTAGCATTCTATTTTTTCAAAATTTACCTTCTTGTATCAATATCTTCCTATACATAAAATTTCAGACAGAAGAATCAATTATTCCTAAACATCTGTACAGCCCCCAAATATAGCTGACTGTATACTTTTCTAAATTTTCAGTTTCAGTTTGTGTTGACCAGTAGTTTAGTTATCCAGAATAGCACCTGTGTATAAACTAAATCATATTCAAATTACCTGGATATGTTAATTTTATTAGAAGAAAATTTTATAAATATAGCATTTTCATCACTTCTCGGCCTTTTGGCTAAGATCAAGTGTAAATATAGCATTTTCTATAAACTTTCTAAATGAAAGGCTTGTAGAAATTTTTTCAGAAGAAAAATAATCAAAGAGAATGCTGGTTTTGGTGTGCCTAAAATAGTGGTTCTCAAAAAAAAAAAACAGCTGCAATGGAAAGTTTGTTATAAGATCTGAACTTTTAGGCCTCACTCAACATGTCAGTATTGGCATGTTTTAATAATTTTTTTAGATGAAGCTAGAAAACAATATAATTCAGAATTGGATTTATGACTCAAAAGAACTTAATGCAGGATAGAGCCCAGATGGATTACCAACCATATATTCAAAGAAATTCTTTAAATGTTTGTCCCTGATGAATTGCTATCATTCTTTTGTAGATGCTCATCAAACACTTCAATTGCACAGCAAAAAATTATGTGTTGCACACTTACAGTGTGTTAAATGCTGGTGACACCAAATGATATCTGTGTCAATTATTTGGTATCTATTTTATATTAGAATTATATCCACAGCCTAGCAGTTCAAAAGGAAAACAATCTGTTAGGTGTACCATAATGCTGAAAGTTATACAGGATTGAGATGATAGTAACAAGAACACTGAAGAAACAGAGAAGGATGAGGAGGGTGAGAAAGAACAGGAGGAGGAAACACCTGTTTTGTACTATCATTTGCAATGTGCCAAATGCTTTACCATCAGTTGATTTACCCTTTGATGTTACATTTCACAAAGTGGGGATTCTGTCTACTGAATATTGAAGAAATTGTTCAGGCTCACACACTTAATATTTGTACAAATAGAAATTTAATAACATAAATTAACCAATGTAGAATTCACTTCTAATGATTACAGTACATTACTTTTCAAGTGGGGCAAACACACACAAAATAAATCAAGGTCAAGGAACATGTTCCATATATATGACAGCGGAACCCCAGAGGGATGTTTGCATGATTACCTGTCTGGTGGTTGGAAGTGGTATAGAAAGAAAGGAATGAAGTTGGGTACACAGGTGAGATCACAGAATCTGGGAAAAATATGGCTGGTGCAGGCACATTTTTCCAAATAGATATTAGACTTCAATATAGAAAAAATAAGGCTAAGCTTAATAGAAATAGCAGTGGAACAGACATACAAAAAGGAAAATACCCACAACCCTCCACCCCCTGAATACATAAGCTTTGTTCTCTCTCTCTCTCTCTCTCTCTCTCTCTCTCTCTCTCTCTCTCTCGTAGGGTGGGTAGAATAGGAAAAATGAGAATTAAATCATGTCATATACTGGTACAAATTCCCAATATTGGGTGTGATCATGATGTGTATATACAATGTACCAATAAAGATTTTTAAAAAAGATATATAACACATAAGCACAAATTCTCAAGGATGAATGTGAAGATAATATAAACTTAAAATGTACCAATAAACTCAATAAAGGGAAGAAAATGACAGTTAAAGAAAGGAAAAGCACATTTTTCTACTGTCCTTCCTCACCAGCACTTTTCCTTCTGTATTACACTTTCCAAGTGAATCTAAGAATGTTTTACATTATTTTAACCAAACAACATCTATGAAAATCAAATTATTTTACCCTTTATAGATGAGTAATATTATGTGAGAAATAAATTTGCTTCACCAAGTAAATTACATGAACACTGGTATTCAAAACTATCACTTGATAGACTTCATTAAAAGTGTGCGTTTTTGGAAAGCAATTTCAGATTCACCATCTGTTGACCTGTTGAATAGATTCCAACAGATACATTTCTTATGCATATATTTGTAAACCAAGTATATTAAAAAATTCTGTGTACTTTTAAAATTTAATTTATATGCATAATATTATATCCACAAGTTTTATTTCAATATAATCCATGGATGATGAACAATAACTCATATTGTCTATGAGGATTGGAAAAGAAGCAGATTAAGTGATACGTGTTATTTAAATTTATTAAAACCCAAACAGCTGAGCAATGGTATACAAAGTGGACTTTCAGAGAAATTTTATCCCTTGGATAACTGAGAAATACATACAGAACCTTATGTGAGAAATGTTATGATCCCCAACACAATGTAAGAAAAATTATCTGTAAAATAAGAATATGTTACATGACACTAAAACTTTTAAACTTATTTTGATTCAGCTAATTTAGGATTAGTTGTTTCTGCAAGGAGTATGTTTTATAACAAATGATGAAAAGTTTTATAAAACAGTTTTTATTATACTTTTAAAAAGAAAAAAATCTTGACTAATTAAATTATAGTGTATGGGAAAAGAAAAAGAGAAACAGAAAGACTACATCTGGAAGAGACACTTTAAATGAAAATGTATGAAAATTTATCCACTAGTCATTTAGTGGGTTTGTTGATTTGTAATTATCCCTCCAACAGTGAACAAAAGTATAAATGCTAGAGCAGTGATGGGAAACTTTTGAGAGAAGCAACCAAACTGTAACCTAAAACTTATTTACCACAAAATGCTGACCCTGCAATTAAACCTGACTACTGCAGCTTCGGAGTAAAACAACTCACACACGAGCATCTTTTATTTTGAAAGAAAAACACAATAACACATATGCTATGGGTTCGCCATGACTGCAGATGATAAGCAATAGATATATTAAACTAATTTGTTCATCTGAACAGTATATATATATATATGTATATATATATATATATATATATATATATATATATATATACATATACTCAATTCCTACTAATATCATACTTTTAAAGAATTTTAGGGACCAATAGTATAGGCAGATTGGATGATAGGATTGATACTGGGAGAAAGTTTTTTTTTGTAAATGAGATGTTTGAAATTTTTCCAGCACCATTCCTGAAATAAGACAAGAAAAAACTTTTTCAGTGTTGTAAGGCTTGACCATGTCTTTACAATTTTAGAAACTGTATCTTTAGACTTTTAGTAATTCCACTGGGCTTAAGAATTTAGCTTATTAAATGCGAAAAAGTTCAAGTTGTGTGTAAACATTGGGCTTGATATCCTATACAAACAACCACGTTAGCAATGAAAATGTTCAAGGTTATATATTTAATTTGATTGCATAGACCGGTGTTTAACTTCTAGTGTCTTTGGTAATAGGCTGGAAAAATTCATTGACACATTTGGCTTTCCCTTTTCACATTTGTAGAATTGTGTTAATAAATTTTTCCATTGGGTGTGGGAATTAAGAACCAATAAAGAATTCAATTAAAAAAATAAAAAAAGATTCATATAACAGTGAAAAAAAAAGAATTTTAGTTCTTTCTGCTCTGAACACACTGTGTCATCCTTTTCAATATCTGAAAACAATTCTCAAAGTTCGCTTTCACGTCTTTAGTGCCTCTCTCATTGCTTGTTCGACATCCTTAATCTACTCAAAAGGTTTACATTTTGTGGTCTTTTTTTTTTTCACTTTGAGGAAGAGCAAGAGGTTTCTAACTCCCAAGTACTATAAATAAGGTAGATATGGACTCACCTCACCTTTGTACTTTCTTCCTTTCAGTTAGGCTGCCCCGGGCAGTAGTATTTATGGCTGTTCTGATCACCTCTGGGAATGGCCTTCGTGAAAAGGGCTTCCAAAATTGCTTCAGAAAGCGCAAGAGCAATGCGATAAACGCTGGAGACAATTCTGAGGGGGACTAATGGCAATGAATGTGTTTTCACTGTAATACGTTTCTAAAAATTTAAACATTCACCATATAGTCCAATCCCACTTTTGTTAGTTGACTTCAATTTAAAGCAAAACAAACAAAATAAAATTTAGAAAGGAAATTGATGAGAATTTATGAGGGAAAGAGCTAGATTGAAGACTTGGAAAAAGTAGATTAAATATCTTACTCTTACACATGCTAACTATTCAATTTAGGAATAATTGAATAGTTTTGTTCTATGAGCCTTATTCTACTACAAATCAGTAATAGTTGCCATTAAATGAGATGTGAGAATAAATTGAAACAACCCGTTTACAACTATGTTTTAGATTGGAAATTGGATTATAAACATACGTCATTAAAATTATCATATATTTAAAAGCATATAACCATGCCATGTTCTTTAATTGTTTTTATTTATATGTCTTTCATGCAGTTCAGGGAGGGAAGACATTAAATGTACTACTGGTAATTTTCGTTTCCTACATGAAAAAAATAGGAAGAACAAAATTTGTCTTAGAAATTGAGTAACAGTGTATTTCATAAATCTCAAAAATATACTAAGTGATATTTCTTTGACACTTGAGGATGACTGCATGACTTCTGACTTGGGACAGTCTGCCAGTCTGAATGTAAAATCAAACCCTACAGTATGGAACTATTAGGCTCTGCTATTACTACTGACAATGTTTGTAATGAACATAACACTCACTGAGGATGAGGAAGAAAATGGGAGTACTGTACTGATTTTGCATGATGTGATAATCATGCTTTCTTTACTGCAAAAGATATGATTCATAGTAGTTATCTTTACTTATGTATGTATTCTAAGCAGAAAAGCATTCCAGAAATATGTGTAATATTTGGACTATAGAACGTATAAACAATACAAAGCAAAATACTGTTTTATCTAAGGGACTAATACAAAATTATCATAAAAAATAATGCAGAGTTAGTTTCTTACATTTCTAATTAAAACTGAATTCCTCAGGGACTCACATTTACTGTAACAGACCATGATGGTATCTTTACACTTTCAGTCAGTTGATTGGGATCACACTCTTAGATATTTCCTGAGAAAATTTAAGTGCCATTCTCAATTTTCTTTTATCGACAGATAATTTATTTCCATCTGGCCTGACAGACTTCTGTTGGAGATGATACACAACAAAACCACAGGTTTGTGCTATCATTAGCAGAGCATAGATGACAATCTCTAGCTATTGCACGTCATCTACTTTTTTTCCAATTTGTCCTGTTTGCTTTGTTCAATGGGATGTATTCATGGTAGAATCAAGGTAGAGAATGAAGCAGTGTGACACTGAAGAAAGCACATTATGAGCATTATCTAGCTACTAATTAGACTCTAGCAGTACCTCATCTGTAGTGATTAATGTGCTCTTAACCAAAGAAAAAAATGAGTCATCTTGTATGTGAAAGAGATTTGGTTAACAATACAATTAATCTTTCGATTTATTGAAGAAAATTGTTTACTGAAAATTGTACTTCTCAAACATAGATGAATTATCCTAGGTGCCAGTCAAAAATTTAAAGCAATGATCTCTCAGGTGGTTTAAGTATTTATTAATATGATTTAATGTATTCTTGGTGTACTGGCTTCTTTGGATGCAGTGACCACATGTAACTAGAGCCTTTTTTTTTTTTTAGGAAAAAAATTCATCTTGTATTTACTGCTTGTTTCAACTTTTACAATATTGTTCTATACACTTTTAAAAACACACTAACATTATATTTACAACAGAAAAAATCTGAAAAAACTATATGTCATGAATCTAAGACAAAGGGAATGAAGTATGATATTGAACATGAAGACATATGTCAATAAAGTTAGGTTGTCTAACTTTCCTGCTATCAGGTCATTCATGATAACTTGTGATTTGATAGTACACTTAACAACATGAAAAGTAATACTGTAAGAATAGATTTCTGTTGGAACTGTTTGTGAAAACAAACAGCATGGATCATAATTACTAAATGGTTTCTTAGGGATGCCTTTTAACTGAGTAATGACACATCATTATTTTTAAAATTGATTTTATTGGTACATTTTATACATACACTATGATCACATTCAACACTGAGAATTTGTACCTATACATACACATGTTGATTATCATTTTTTTCTTTTCCCCTGTGCTTCCTACAACCCCCACTCTTACAGACATAGAAAATGTTTGATGGTAAAAAACTAGACACTCATCATTACCAGCAATAGATACTCTCTCAAACGATATCCTTCCTGCTTTCGAGTATCAATTTAAATATCTATTAGTGGAAAGTAATTTTAAGCAGTGATGACATATATATTCCCTTGAAGTATGAATATTTTCAAAATGTTTTTATTACACATTATTTCTGTATGAAGGAATAATAATAAAACATAACAGCACTAGGAATAGTGTCCCTTAAAGTGACATTATTCTCTGTTACATTGTGATACTCTGTCAAAACTATCATGTGACCTCAAGGGCAATTGTTTTTGCTTATAGTATGATAAATCACTGGTTGCATGATAACAGATACTGCGCTGGTGAGATGAGTTCTTGTTAGTAATGGAAAAAAAGAAATACACTGATTTATATCCTTTTATTTTTTCCAATAATTTTTATCATGCATTTGCTTATATAACTTTATCTAATGAGAAAAACCTTAGTTCCAAAGAAAAGACATGACTAAAAGGAAACAGTAAATCATGGCATGTCTGTAAGTTACATTTTGTATTACATGCTTCTCTACTTGTTGTTCTATTTATATTTTGGGTATCCACTCAACATTCATTGTGGAATTTATTTAGTCATTTTATATTTAGATTCTGGGACTATGAACATAAATATAAAATGACCACACAGAGTTTACCTTCTAGCTAAAATATTTTAATATTTAATTTTATATGTCAATTAAATTGAGTCATGAAATTCCCAGATACTGGTCAAAATATTCTTAGCTTTCTTTCTGAAGATGCTTTGGATCTGATTAATGTTTAAATTAATAGATTGAATAAAACATTGCTTTGTCTGATGTAGATACAGGTCATACAAACAGATGAAATCTAAATAAACAAAAAGCTGAAAATCCCTTTGGCCTTTAGCCCAGAGTTGTACCACTAGCTCTTCTGGATCCCTGGAAGATAAAACACCAGCTTTATTGACTCTTTAGCTTCCAAACTCATTCTGCACATCTTGGGAACTGTCAGGCTTCTTATTCATGTCAGCTAATTATAATAAATTTACACATATATAGTTGGAAAGATGAGAAAATGGAGATAGTGTGTCAATGTTAGTCAAGGGCTCCTCATATCAACCTATTTGGCAATTTTCCTTTAAGAAACTCTTAGGAATTACATTCCCCTGGAGTCCTTAGGTCTTATTTTTAGTGGTTATGCCTAAAGAGAAGCCTCAGAGGTCAGGTGCCTAGTGTCTTTTTTTTTTTTTTTTTTTGAGACAGGGTCCCATTTTGTAGTTCAGGCTGGCCCTGAGCTCACTCTGTAGCCCAGGCAGGCCTCGAACTCAGCACTTTTCCTGCCTCTGCCTCCTGAGTTCTGGGATTACAGGTGTGAGCCATCATGCCCAGGATTGTGGTATGTGGTACTGATTGCTAGTGAGCCTGAGTCACCATGTCCAGTATTGTTGTATGTGGTTACCAGGGATTGAATTCAGGACTTTGCGTTTGCTAGACAGGCACAGGAATCACTGAACTAAGTCTTGGGCCCTACTGAGCTAAATTTCGAGCCCTTCATTCTTAATTACACATTTTACATTATTTATATATTAATCAAAATTTTGATTAAAATACATATTTCTTACAACAGTGTAATATGAACTGTTTTGTTATAGAACAACATTAACAAATGAAATATCTGCACTTGATGACCATGTGTATATGCACTGCTCTTTATCTACATTTACTCTAATTATCTATGTATCTTTGTATTTATGTATCTATCAACCTACGTATTTATCATCTACCTCTACAGAGATACCTTGGTTTACAAATACTTTTGTTTGTGAAAAATTTGGTTTACAAACAGAAGCATTTTGCACAATTTTGTTTGTTTTTGCAAATGCTTTCATGGGTGTCAAACACAACTGCAGCCATCTTTCACACATGAATTTGACAGCAGCAATCTTTTCCAGAATTATGCAATGAATTAAGTTCATGAACCGAGGCACCACTATACGTAATTTTAATTTCACTGGGAAATTCCTACCACCTAGTGATATTTTGGCAATAATAAAATCACAGCATAGCTACCTTTAAAATAACAAAAGCAAGACAAAGAAATAAATTTAAGCAGAAAGCTAAACTCACCTCCAGTTGAATGTTAGGAGCAGGCAGGCTTCCACATGCGAGGATACCTTCTCTACAGGACGAGCATTATCCATGCAGCCAGGTAACAGATGTTGCCATTGACGTGTTGCTGTAGTGAGACTTCTGCATCCCTAGGGGAGGGATAGTTTCAAAATGACACGGGAAAAGCTTTGAGTTCCTTTACAGAATACAGGTATAATTCACTAAACCCAAACCACTTCCTGAGCAAGTTATATATCTGGTCTCAGCCCGAAAGGACCAGCCTAAACCTTAGGAGCCTCAGCAGAGGTTCTGCTGCCTCTGACACCTGCTGCGAGCGTGACGGTGCAGGTGAGCGTGGGGCAGGAGGCCAGCAGACCTTCGGAAGGTCTTTGTCATCCTCACTTCAGCTTTCCTTCTTCCCTCGCTCTTTTCTGCCACCTAGGGCATTGGGCTTATGTGCCCAGGAGTGCCTGCTGGAAGAAGGAGATTTCATTTCTTGTAAGTACTTCTTCCATAACAGGTCCAAACTTTGGATCAGGTTGAAGTCTATTCCTTTGATCACTGGCTCTGTATTTCATGCTCCCTTGTCTTTTTATTATTCCTTGAACATTTTCCCTATTTTTAGTGTACAACAGAGCTTATCTTGCTCAGCATGACCCTAGTGAGCCCTTTATCCAAAAGTCCAAAGATATTCTAGCAAATAATATAAGGCACCTCATTTTCATTTACCAATGAATAATTTCTCCTTCTACTTACTCCAAACACACCACATTTGTTAAAGTGAAAAATAAGAGTGCACCTTGGTTTATCTGTTTAGGTGTGTCAGAAGTCCAAGAGCAACTTAAAGCCATGCTTAGCAAATGTGACTTTACTTAGAACAACCTGGAAGCCTTATAAAATCCTGAGGCCCTGGTTGCCTGTGGAGCAACAAAATCAGAAGGTCTAGGGGTGAGAATCACATGCCAATATTTTACAGAAACCACTAAAAAAGCAACAACAAAATCTTTCCAAGCTTTCTTCATCAAAGCTCAAATTCTGAATGAAATCAAATATTCTTTAAAAGGTTTTGTTAAACGTGCCACAAATGAAGGCAAACCATAAAAGAGGAGAACCCGTAAAGCCAATCATTACACAAAAAAAGCTCCAACTCATAAGTAATTAGGAAAATGCAAATCAAAATAATAATTACCTATAATTTCACACCCATTGAATTTAAAAAATGTAAAATGGCAATAACTAATGCCAAGATATGGGACAAGAGGAACTCTAATTCACTGCTGGCATATTTGTAGATTGGCACAGCCCCTTCCGAGAGCAATTTTGCACTCTCTAGTGAAGTGGAAGATGGGCATATATTGTAAAGTCAGCAATTATAATTCCTGCGGAAATGGCCACGTGTGCCCAGGGAAATCTGTACAGGAAAGTATATTACAGTTTTGTTTATAATGAATAATTGGGAATGGTCTGAATTTTCATTCAAGAAAATAAAGGAAGAGTTGTCTTATTTACACAGAAGAGCAATATATAGTCACTAACTGAAGGAATGAAGTTCATCTGTTGATATAGATAATTACCTCTGAAACTGGCTAAAAGTAAATTCCATATGATGATAAAAAGATCTGCTTAATATAACTCAATTGTTAATTTTTATAATTAACAGAAAATACATGCAAAATGAATTACATGGTGTTTGGTGCTAACATAAGATCACAATATATATATGAAAAATTTATGATAAACTTTATGAGTATGGACAATGGAAATAAAGTCTGAGAGCATAAATCAATCTTCTATCATATTTTATTTCTGAAGCAAGCTTATGATGCACATTGCCTTATTTGAATTTATTTTACTGTGCCCAAATAATTTAATAAGTAATATTTTCTTATTGTCACTTTTAGCACTAACATGGTATGACTCAGCACCACACTTTTTACAACTTGAAAATTTTCATAGTCTGGTAGATACTAAATTTTAAGCAATCATGTTTTTACAAGATCTTTAACCTATATTATAATATCTTAAACCAGAATTGTCAGTGTACAAATTTTGGGTCAGTGTTGCCGACAGTTAAATCTTTAAGCTGTAATTGTCTTTAAAAGTGAGTGAAGATTAATTTTTCTTATACTGTTTCTATTTGCATACCACATCTAAAAGTCTATGGATTCTATTTCTCTGGCCACTTTTGAAGACAAATACACTTGCCCAAGAACTAAAGAATTTCTACTCAAACATACAACAATCCAATCACATTGATACAGTTTCTGCCTGAGAAGTTGCTGACTGCTCCAAGGCTTGCAGGGCTTCTACCGAACTGCAACTGTAACTGTACCTCAGGTATTCTGATTCAGCGTTTCATTTCTAGTTTACCGAAGTCATGAATTTCATTGTTTCCTGCTTCATCATGCTATTACTGAGCAATGAACTTATCTTCTGAGAAATTTGTGGTTAGGTGATTTTGTCATTGTACAAGCATCACACAAGCTGGATAGCATTGCCCACTGCACACCAAAGTTGTGCGTTACATCTATATGTAATGTAGACATCTGTACACGCTCTCTCTGCATAGAATCTACATATGATCCTAGTGCCATAGTAAGCAAGACACACGAAACTAGGTCAGGCCCAAGAGAGAAAATGCTGTGGTACAGAGACACATTGGCATGCTCTTACAGGCTCATGACCAATGTGACAGTGTGCTGTGCTGTGATGTTAGGTGATAGAAATTTTCTGGCAAAATTACAATTTTAAGGAATAAGTGGTCAGCAATTAATTAAGCTACTTGTCTCATTAATGTTATTTCCAAATAACCATTCATAGTATAGTGCTGTATAAAATGCATATTATAATAAAGTAAAAATTATAGCCAGAAAAATGACTATTGATTTCCCAGCATAGAATGGGCCATTGTAACTCTGAGGCTTTTCTTTAGACATAAATACAAATACATATTAACTCTTGATGATTTCTTTAAAAATAGTGGCCAAACCAAAGACTGTTGAGTTCAAGGCTTGCCTGGGCTACATAGAGAGCTTGGGGCCAACCTGAACTACAAAAAGTGAGACCCTGTCTCAAAAAAAAAAAAAAAAGTAGTGGCCAAAGAGACTGATGTCTCGGACACGTGGTGAATACATGTATCCTCTATTCAGTCTCCAACCTTTCCAATTATATACATGTACTGCATATATAATACCAACAAGAATCTTTAAAAGCATTACTCACCAATTTTATATTATTCAGCAACAAACATTTTAAAGTATAATATATTAAATCTATATTATTTTAAACTTTAAAAAATGAGGTGGTTAAAAACTTACAGAAAAAAATTGCAACTAGTTTCTTCATATTCCTCACATTTCTCTTATTGCTGATAATTTATAGACCACTGAACAATAAGATTGGAAAAATAACACTGTTTTGGTTATTAATTTGAAGACTTTTCTCTTATTGGTTCATTAATTTCTTTTTATTTTAACATCCTATCGAGATTCTACATTCAACTTTTAAATTTCTCATTAGTCACCTTGAGTGTGTTCTGTATTCTCAGACATAGTCTTTCCTGACCTTGACTGTTGTTTTAAGAAGCAATGATGTCCTTTTCAATTTGTGATTTTTCTGTATTTCCTGATAATCGGCATGAGTCTGTGTAGTTGAGACGAGTTTACCGCAAGGATTATGTATGTTCCTCTCAATGCATAACATCAAGTTGTGATATTGTTATGGTCAGTGAGGAACATAGACAGTTTGTCGGAAAAACATACTGTAAGGTAGTGAATTTGAAACTGTCAAGTATGAAATGTGCAAGAGAAGAAATTATCTACCATCAGAAAGAACAAGATTATGTAGATATACTGTGAATAACTCCATTTTGTCTCCACTGCCTGGAGAGTGAACCACGGAATGAAATCAGCACACCCACAACCAAAACATAAAGCAAAACATTCTAAGAAAATACTTAAAATTATTTTTTAATATCATAGAATTACAAATATGCCCAAAATGGACATTTATCATGTAAGAAAATTCCTAGAAATAGTTACATGGATCTAACATTCTTGATGCAACACTTTAAACCCAATTCTGTAATGACCAGAGAGGGTGAATGCTTTTCATATATTTATTGTGCATTTGTCCTTATTCTGAGATATGTCTGTTCACCTGCCCTTTGTATTTATTAGTACATATCAACTATATTTATTCTGGAGAGTTTGTACACTTATAAACACACTGCGTCTCAGTTCTTTTTTAAATTTGTCATTCTCTGTCCCTGCTTTCTTCAAGTATTTGTACCACTTCCATTTGCAAAATACTATTTTAATTAGCTACTTTATCTCGGGGAATTCCATATCTCTGACAATTAAAACATGCAAATTAGAACAACACTGAGATATCCTATTACTCCAGGTCGAATACTTATCTTCAAGAAATTAAATAATAACTAATGCCACCAAGGTAAGAAGGAACGCTTTTCCATTGATGGCATCAGTGTAAACCAGTTGAATCACTATAAAAATCAGTATGGAAATTCCTCAAAGAACTATTCTTTCTCATTAAAATAAAAATTAAAATGATGATGTTTTTGTGGCAAAATAACCTTAAGCAGTAGCTGAAAAAAATATATATAGTGTATATTTGCAATTTTACTCTGTGCACAATTTTTTGTGCTGTGAAACTTTTGCATTTAGGAGGTTTTAATAGTTTCAGGAGCTGTGAAGTCACACGTGTCCATCTGTCTGTCCTTCCACAGAGCCCCACTTTAGCATGTGCCAGCAGTAATGCTCAGAAATTGAATTCAGGAACATTTTGCAAAATCCAGTAGTGTAAAGTAACTTATATATAAGAGTGATACAATCTGCTTTACAGTGCGTAGAAGAGTTCTGACACAAAAACTGAAAAGAATTTAGAGAGAATTAGTTGTATTTTTAAGAAGAATTAACATTTTGATAGGTAAAGGAATAAGTTATTTCAATGCATTTTTTATAAAATGTGTAATGTGAGGATTAAGGTAAACTTGGTGATAGAGATAATAGAAATTCTCTATATTTTCTAAGTTTGCTTATTAAGGAATATTAAAGTATGTGAGCTGACTTTTTTTTAAAAAAATCGTGACAACAGTACAGTAAGGTTTAAGTCAACAATTTTTTTTTTTTTTTTTTTTTTGGAGACAGGGTCTCGCTTTGTAGTTCAGGCTGGCCCTGAGCTCCCTATGGTGCCCAGGCAAGCTGCCGCGAACCCAGCAATCCTCCTGTCTCTACCTCCCAAGTGCTGGGATTATAGGCGTGAGCCACCACGTCCGGCATTGTGGTACGTGGTGTTGGTTGTTGGTGGGTGTGAGTCTCCACCCCCAGCATTATATGTGGGTACCGGGGATCGAACTCAGGTCCTTGCGCTCACGAGGCAGGCGCCGGAACCACTGAGCTAATCCTCCGGCCCTAAGTCAACAATTGTTACTGAATTGTTTACTAGAACTCCATACTCCATGCATTTTACTGACTTATTTTTTCGGTGACATAATTTTAAAACTATAGCTTAATGTATTTTCCTTTTGGAGAATGACTATGCAAACTTGTCACTTTCATTTTCTTTCTCTAGAAATGTAACCAGACCATTTCTGGGTATCGAACCACTTTCAGAAACCTTCAGTTATGGCTGACTTTGTAGACCATCCAGTATGATTTTGATTATCCACCTTTATCTCTCACCTTTCAGCAACCCTTTGAGAAAGGCAGCTATGAACAATATCTACAGGCCACAACAAGTTAGAAAAACTGAGAAAATTCCTGTTTTAAAAAAGAAGAATGCAAACTAAGGTCCTGCTGATACAATATCAATGCAAGCTAAACAAAGATGTGAAACATCAAGGAAAGCCAGACAATTTTCTAACCTTTCCTTTAGGATTTAATTTATCTAAATATTTTATCACTTCTCAGCCCTTTGGCTAAGATCAAGTATAATTTATCTAAATAATTTTTATTTATTCTTTTATGGAAAACAAAACAAAATTTCATAATCAAGAAGAGAAAAGCAATAGATTTTATTCTGTGGATTGTTACTTTTAAACCAGTTACTGATGGTAAAAGACATAAATAAAAAAGACTTTTACAAAAAAGGAGAAAGAACAGCTAATAGAAATCTTACAACAAACTAAGACACACATTATTTGGAAAGTACTATGAATAATATTAGAAGTATATTATCAAATGCATAGATAAGGCTATCATAAAGGGCTAATTTGAGAATAGAGACGTTTTTACTCAGATCTTTGTGTGCTCTCTTGCAAAGAAAGGGACAACGTAAGGACTCCCCAACCAAGGAGATAGATAAACAGAATTCTCAAGTAAAAAGTGTGTTTGTATTTCTATGATTTTCAGGTGGACAATAATCGCAATGTGTAAATACTTTTAAATTTTCTCCCATATATGCCTCATGAATTTCTATGGGGTAGTAGAAATAAAAAGACCAGAGCTGGGGAAGAGGAAACTATTCCATCTCTGTTATTTTATTGGTATTGTTTGTTACTTAGAGTTTCTAGGTCATGATTGTCTAATTGTGAGAGATCAAATAAATCTCACCTCCTGTTCCATTTCTCCCCAGAACTACATGAGAGATAAACACAGCAGTTGGGAGCCAAAGTGCCAGCTTTATTTTCAATAAACCTCTCAGGCAAGGTGAGCTGCTATGCTGCTAACGGGATTCCCCAAACGACTGAGTTGCCCAGGAAGTTGGAGCATACAACTGGCACCATTGGGCATCAAGTCTGCAGAAGTGACATCATCAGGAGGGGTGGACCACTTTTGGAGGTCCAGGAGTTTCAGAGTCCGCGTGCTGTCTCTCCCACGTTCACCAGTCACAGCAGCCACCACCCATGGAATTTAGTGAAAGGGGTTCAGGGCAAGAGACTAAAATTATTGTTCTAAATGCCTTTCTTCTCACTTGTAGAAAATGCTTGGAATAACTGTCTTCCCTAAATATTTCCTAGCAAGACACAGCATGACTGCCAGAAAATGAAAGAGCAGATGTCAGACAAACTCCCTGCATCCATCTCACGGCTGGAGAACAGTAGTTTATTTGCTCAAGGCACTATTAGATACTAATAATCTAGAAATAAACTGAAGACTCTGATCTACTTACAGAAGCCAACAAAACTTCAGTGAAAAACAGACGTATGTATTTATGCAGTAGTGATAAGGATTTTGCAGAAAATTACAGTTTAAAGAGGAAATTAAGTAGCTAGATGGCCTTCTGGTGCTCTAGGATGTTCACTGAAAATATCTGATGTTAGGTATAAGTCCAGAAAACTCAAACTTACCTAGTTTAGCCAATTTGTATTGTTTCCTCTTTACAAGGGTCTTTCATGCTGGTTTTCTCTGCGGTTCTCTCCTAACTTCATTCCCACTGCAGGCTTCTCATTTCCAAGCCAGTCATTGTTCTTTTCTCTGGGTTGTTATTTTACCCACAAGTTTTCCATGATGTTTATATCTCTCTTTCTGTGAAATAATTATTTTAATCTTAATTTTACCTTTCACACTCTTGAAGTTTCTGAAAACCGTAGGTTCTTTTGGCTAAAACATTGTCTAAATGATACCATGTTCTGTTGTATCATATTTCATGGCCATTGATGATGTTGAATTTGATCACTTCATTAATATCACGTCATAGTTGTTGGCTCTTCTCAAAGTTTGAGCAAATGGTTACTATAGTTTGGAGCCAACTTCACTATGTAGCACAGGCAAGCCTCGAACTCAGCAATCCTCCTGCCTCTGCCTCCCAAATTCTGGGATTACAGGCTTGAGCCACCAAGCCTGGCATTTGTGGGGTGTGGTACTGATTGCCACTGGGCATGAGTGCCACACCTGGTATTGTTGTATGTGGTTATCAAGGATTGAACCAGGGATGTTGTCCTTGCTAGGCAGGCGCCAGAACCACTGAGCTAAATCTCTGGCCCTGGAGCCAACTTTATTTGTGTTAGAAAAGGGAAGCAGACCTGAAACTGGAGAAGCCAAAGAATAGTCTTTTCTTTAACTTGTCCACCAAGAGGTTAGAGTCTGCTAGTAATAGTGAACACATCTGGCACCCAATCATAGCTTCCAGTTACCTGTCCCTACACACACACAGACACACACAGACACACACACACACACACACACACACACAGAGTACTCAGGGAGAACAGCTATTCCCAAATTTTGCCTATGGAAATCTTGTGATAGAAAATTTGAAAATGTTCATGTAAAAAGGAATATACAAAAAGACACAGACATCATCTTTAAAAGGTCCTGCAATTTGAGCTATCAAATAAATACACAGAATAGGGTAATAAACTATGAAATGAGACACACACTCCTGAGCCTATGCTGATAAAAAATAGATTCATAAATTAGAAAGAAGGAGTGATTTTTGTTTTAGAAAAATATCGAAGGCACACATATACACAGACTCTCTATATGTGTATCTATCATCTATCTATCTATCTATCTATCTATCTATCTATCTATCTTTCTATCTGTATGAATGTATATTAGAAAATATGTATGTTTGACATATAGAGGTAAAAAACATATGTATCTATGTATTATATTTGTAGTAGAAACATATATGAGAAAAATATACATCAGAAAATGTATTAGGGAATATGTAATGTGTGTATTGGAATAACTGTTTTCAGAGTACCAGGTGGTGTCTTACAAAGTTCTTCTCCAACTGAGATTTCATCTCACTCCACAAAGAATGGCTGCTACTGCAAACTCAACCAGCAATAAATGCTGGTGAGGCTGTGGGGAGAAAGGAGCCCTTCTCCACTGTTGGTGGGATTGTAGACTTGTACAACCATTGTGGAGATCAGTGTAGAGATTCCTCAGAAAACTAGATTAGAGATCCCATTTGTCCCTGCCAGGAATATAACCAAAGGAATTAAAAGATTCATATTGTAAAGACATGTGTGCACCCATGTTCATAGCAACTCAGTTTGTGATAGCTCAATCTTGGAAACAATCCAGATGTCCGTCAACTGGAGACTGGATAAAGAAGATGTGGATTTTTAAAAATAAAATGGAGTATTACTGTGCCATAAAGAACGAGAAGTTTCATTCACTTATGTGCAAATGGATACACCTTGAGGACACACTAATAAGTGAAATAAAAAGATCCCAGATATGTAAATACTGTATCTTTTCTCTGGTATGAGAACCTGTAGATGTAAATGAGTTCTAGAATGTATGATAGATTTTGTGAAGTAGGAAATACTAGAAGGGAAAGTGGCAGGGGAAAGTAATGAGGGGAAAGAATACATATGATTTGGAAAGAATATGCCTATAGGGGGTGGGGAGTTGTGGGGAGGGTAGGGGCATGGGTAAAGAGGAGAATTAACTCATGTTATATACTGGTACAAATTCCCCAATGCTGACTGAGTGTGAGCTGTATATAAAATGTACCAATAGATAATTCAATTTAAAAAAAGAATAACTGTTCTCAAAGAACCACAAGAACCACAAAGAATTTTAATTCTAGAATTAGAAGAAAGTTAAATGAGAAACAAAATATTTAAATGTCTTCAGATTATAGGTACCTACTATATCATCTCTATCAGAAAATATTTCAAAACTTGTCCATGTTGCTTCACACTGACTTTGCCTCCTCAGAAGACATCACTACAGTCAACCCATTTCTAATTTGAGTGTGAAAACTGAAGTCAGATGACGTGAAATCTTTGGATTTATTTCTATTCTTTCCATTTCTCATCCTCAGACCCATTTTCTCAGCCTGTGCTCTCTCTTTCCAATATCTCTTCCCCTCTCCACTTCTGCAGCTTTATTCCTTTTCTTTGCCTTCTGTTTTTGTTACACAACTTAACTCCTTTTAGAAATACAGGGTAGCTGTTTAGTTCTGGATGGCGAGTGTCTTGCTTACAGTATTTGTGACTGGGTTTCAGGGTGCAGAATATTGCCTGGTTCATAGAACATAGTCAATGAACAGTCTACCCAGTGATTTGGTACAAGACTGACCAGAGCTTCATCAAGACTCTGAAGGGGTGCAATTAATCTATATGTCATGTGATACCAAATCTTTTTTTTTTTTTTTTTGAGACAGGGTCTCACTTTGTAGTTCAGCCTGGCCCTGAGCTCACTATAGAGCCCAGGCAAGCCTGGAACTCAGCAATCCTCTTGCCTCTGCCTCCTGAGTTCTGGGTTTACAGGCGTAAGCCACCATGCCTGGCACTGTGGTATGTGGTACTGATTGCCGGTGGGCGTGAGTCACCACACCTAGTATTGTTGTATGTGGTTACCAGGGATTGAACCAGGGAACCTGCACTTGTTTGGCAGGTGCTGGAACCACTGAGCTAAATCTCTGCCCTGTGATACCAAATCTTTAAGCCTTAGAGAATCAGACTTCTGGATTGAATGGTTGACCACACGTAGTTCTCCACATGTTATTTTCACTCCCTCCTCCCTTCCTGGCTCACTGCTTCCCCTTCCTGGCTCCGGAGGAAGCTGGATCACTGTGGGTTTTGGTGGTACATGCATGGAGCAGAAGGGTTATTGTCTGAAAGTGTTTGCTCATGCTGGGGTGCCCATTTGCTTGTCTTGGAACCTGTTTTCACCTATTGTGTTTCTAAGTCTCTGGCTTCTTTGGCTCCAAACCTGTTATATTATGTGTTCAAAACAATTTCCACTTAACTCGGCACTAAGCTAGTCTTTGAATCCTTAAATTCTTAGTTTTCCTAACTTGTTTTAATGTTTCAGAATCATTGCATTGTTTAAGTAGAAAATTTAAATACAGTTTCATTTCAGTTGGGAGAGGCATAGGATAAAATGCATGTATTTAACCCCCCTAAGTGGAACTCATACTTATTTTGGACTATCTTTCACATTATGTAGATTTTAAAATATTTTCAAGAGATAATTGTCAATTTCCTAATAGAAAAAAATATGAATAAATAGAAAATTTACACATTTCTTGATAATTCTTTGCTTCATCATTACATATTTAAAGGCCCAAAAGATAATTAATATATTCACTTAAATGTTAATTATAAAATGCAATAAATCACAATACTATAACAAAACAGCATGTGAACAACAAAATCATTCTCCAATTCCTTTGTTCTTCCATCTGCATTTTTGTGCTGGAATGAAACTGACAGTCTCCTTCACAAACAGAGTAGAGATATAAAATGAGTTTGCTTTAAATATTAACAAATTCTTGTTCATCTTCAAATTATAGGAAGTCCAAATAAAAGTCACACCACTTTCTTCCAGCAGACCAGTGAATCTTGTGGCTCTCTGTTAGATGAGAGCCCTCTTTTGAGAGCTAATCTATTATACGAATGAACAGTAGTTAAATTGAAGGCAAAGTAGATTTGAATGAGGGATATCTGAACCCGGACAGCTGCTGGACAAGACATACAGTGACAGTTTGGGGGATTTAGCAAACAAGTGGCAGTTCCAGTAACGCGCATTATTCATTTGCTCTGTGCGGTGAAATAGACACTGCGTGGCTCAGCAGATGACCATGACCTGAGAAAAGCAAAAAGCACATCCGGTCTTTCTCTAATACATTGGTGGCTTGATTCAATGCAGTCAGTTCATTGAGAGATGAAAAGAGGGTCTCAAAGACTGTTCTAACATAAGAGATTAAAAGAGATCTGTCTGGTAGTGAGTAGATCTTGCCAAGGGAAGATCTTATGAAAGCAGGGAAGTTAGCCTGCTTGATTGTATGGAGACGGGAAAGATAATAGATAAATTTGCTCTGAGCCTGACCAAAGACATGTTTGCTTTTGTTGTGCTTTGCATGTTTTCATTATAAAGTTTTGCCTGGTTTTGGTCTTAAATTCAGCTTTAAAATGAGGGCTTTCTATTATATAATTATCTTTCATATATTTCTTCCACAAGTATAGTTTCAATGAGATTTTCAGTAAGTTGAATATTTAAAGTATTGAAATTCGTTTGACATTTTTTTACCCAAGTAATTTTCTTGGCCAATAAAATGCTTATGATGTTATATCAGAATGTCTACATTTTAGTAATAATGGTGTGAAGTCTTACATTTATATAGCATCTTTCATTTCTGAATCATCTCAAAGGATTCAAATATACCTCATTAATCACTGAAGCCTTCTTAGTGGCACAAGGATGAGTGGTTTAAACATTATTATCAACAATTAAATAACACCACAGAGATCAATCTAATCCTTTATAATGTAAAGGAACTGTATATTTTCCCTTCAAAAGACTTACAGTGAAAAAAAGAGAAAGATATTCAAATATAAACATACCCTCAAACTCACTGTCAATTATCAGTGGGATAATTATACAAAATGAATTTGAGATTCAGAATGAATAAACTACTCTCTTTGGAATGTGATGGATTTTTGTAAAAATATCTTAAGTAGTTTAGGACCTCTGGGATATGATTAAATGTATTAAAGAGTAATTTAATTTATCACTGTTTTAGATATGCTTCTCACTTCTCCATGACTTTCTTTATGGAAAATCTGTATGAGTTAAAAGTTAATTTTAGCATACAAGAATGGAAATATGTTATTAGCTGTACTGTCATTTCAAATAATAACTATAATGGATTGTTATATTAAAATGCACTTATTCTAATATTCAGCAAAATATGTTACATAATGTACTAAAAGGAAATAAA
The DNA here is from genome assembly GCA_004025085.1 of Thryonomys swinderianus. Classification (NCBI taxonomy): domain Eukaryota; kingdom Metazoa; phylum Chordata; class Mammalia; order Rodentia; family Thryonomyidae; genus Thryonomys; species Thryonomys swinderianus. Next base: position 23,852 of record PVIC010001148.1, read on the forward strand.
CCCACACTTAAATGGGATGAAAGTAAAAATATTTTTTTCTAAAATATTTGTAGGGAACAATTTTTATCCAGGGAAACCCATTCTGAAGAACACATTTTTTAGAAGAACTGATAAGAAAATCTTTCTTTGCCATAAATTAAAAAGACTAGAATTTATTCAGAACACAAAGAAAGTACATCCATGTATCTATTATTATCAAATTTAAGTGTTATCTAAATTATTTTGCCCATAGCAAATCCTTTGTGCTTTGTGAAAGCATTTTTGTATCTATAAAATAATGTTCCATAAAAGAGTAAGGAAAATTTCTATTTTGTTGCATAATTTTTTTAAGAAATTATTTACTATATAGTACATAATTATCTCAGTGCATTCACATTATATACAGATGATTCATATAGAACTTAATAAATTGTTTAAAAAGTATACTTGAAATCAAATTTCAACATATAAAGATTTCCAAAGAGTGACTTCATGCTGTGATCTATGGTCTTAAAATAATAATATGCAATATTAAACATTATTGAGGTGTTAAAATGTAGAAGCACATGTGGCATGTCATTTGTTGTATAAAATTTCAAAGTATCATTTATTACTCAAGAAAAGTTAAAAGATTTATGACTATATTTTTATTATAATGTACAGTAATTCTGTCTACAATTGTTTTTCACACAAGTTTCAGCTTACAAAGTGAATTTCATATAAAATAAAGTTGTTATTTTACAATGTAAGACATCAATATTTGTATGACAGCATTGCTTTAGTGAAACAATCTTTCATTATATATGTGTCTGGGTGTTTACAAACACAAAATCCTTCTGTAAATTACATAAGCAAGAATAATACTTTAAGATAGAACATATTAAAAGAAAAAGACCTATACAGACATATTGGTACTTTTACTGAGGACAGCAAGTCATTTAGGCTATTTTCATTCCCTTCTGCAACATGAAACATCTCTGGGAAGTGAAATATCCAGAACAACTAATTTGGACCTTGAAAAGATAGACACCTATATTTGTGCTATATAATGTCTCTCAAACCATGTTATTAATTTATTTACTTTATATTACACATAATATGAGAAAGAGGATAACAATGAATATTTCCTTAATACATGTGTGCTATTTAAAATTTAGGCCTGAACAATTGCTAGTGTTACACAAAACAGTAGGCATCTGTACTGATGAAACAAATTAAGAAAAGTTATATCCTCTAAAACAATCTGTAACTATGAAAATTAATGTACTTTAGATATTTATGTAAAATACTAACATTTCCCAATATCCAATGCAAGAAAGCCTGATTGTTGAATTGTTAAATTAATCCATGTAATTGTGTATGAACTTATTTTTCAAGTAAACTTAAAACAGTTTTCATTTGCATGTATTTGTTATTGGATTACCTACTAATTCTTTCATTTGCTTTTTTTTTTTCAAAAAAATGTTATGAACTACCACAGAAAATAAATTCACTGTCATTTAAAGGCTCAGAAAAAATGTTCAGGAACTGTAACCAAGCAAGAAGTATAATCGTCCCACTTTAATGTGTATTTGTATACAAACATGAGCATACATTTGCTAAGATACACACAGTAGCCCAAAAAGGAATTATAAAAGGATATTGTTCCATGTGTAAGAAAAAATTTATATATTTTTAAACCTACTTAATAGATTTGCTATATAAATTTTGAGATAGAAGTTAAACTTCTTTTTCTTTCTGCCCCACCTCTCCCTCTCCCCTCCCCTCCCTCTCTGTCTCCCTCTCCCTCTCCTCCTCTTTCTCCCTTTTCCTCTCCCTCTATCTCTCTTTCTCCTTTGAGCCCCCCTCCAAAGAATGAGAAAGTATCTGGAACTACTGGGGATAATATGAGAGGAGAGAGGTATTATCCCATACATACCAAATTCAACTGGGACCTAAAGAAGTAGAGAGTACAGGTTCTAAAAGATATTTCTTCATCTATATTCTTGGAGCATCACGGAGAAGTTGTACATAAAGAATTAGAGAACTACTGTAGAAAGAGATTTGTATTTGTGAATCAGACACAAAGAGAATTACCTCATATCAGGTAAAATTCCAACTCTTTGCATCAATACTTTCTGACAGTTCTAGTTCAGGAGTTATACAGCACATTCACCTGGCCTAACAATCTTTGCTTCAGCCTTGCGTAGGTGCTTGATCCTGTAATTCACGCTTTACTATCTCAATCCTCTGTGGTAGAAGCTTCAGGAATATATTATGCTGTATATTGTTTTGTACCTTGCACAGTGATTAGCTTTTGATGAGGTACTCAGTAAATATTTATGAAAGAAATATATCAACTTATAAAACACGAATAGCTGCATGTTAGAGTGCCTTATCTGTCACAGCAGTGTGTCTTGTAGAGGCAAAGGACAAAATTACATGACCACAAAAAGCTTAGAGAATATACACACACTCTCCAGGCTATTTTCAAAGTTTAATTGTGTCGTTTCTCTACCCAGGACTGAAACCAGTCAGAGCGCAGTCACCTCCGCTGACCATCGCCTGGAGCCACACTGCCTTGATTCAGACTGCGACTCTTCCGCTGTCTGCCACGGTGATCTTGGGCCTGCCTGTCACTTATTCCACCTCTGTCCCTCAGGGAAAAAAGTGATTCTTGGTGTCATATGACTTTTCTTTGACTGAAAAAATGATCTAAAACACTCTTTAGTACAAAGCAAACATTTAATAAATATTAGCCATTATTGCCTGAACTATGATCAGTTGTACATCTTTCTGACCTTTGGTGGCTCATCCTTTAAAGCCTGTGGATGACACCAGCAAAGCTATGCATGGCTGAGGGTGACATTTTTGAGGGCAACAAGTGAGTAGTAAAAAATCTTGTAGGTCCCTGACAGATAGTTATGTTTATTCCTAGCTATTCAAAGGTCTTTCATTGAGAAAATACAAAATCTTATTCAGGGATGTGGCATTCCATTGGCCTAACTCCTGTATGCAATGTGAATCACAGGAAACTACCTTTTGGAAGATTTTTTATTTCTTTTATTTCTTAACAGTGCCTTTTAGATCCGTCCTTCTTTTTGCTTTCCCACATCCATTACTTAAGAGTTAGCACAGTACTTCAAGTAGATGCTGTACAAGGATAACACATGCTTCGCCCTTTGGAATCTCGCCTCATTGGCCATGGTCCCATTTATTTTCTGGGAGGACAGGAAATCAGAATTAGAATGGCACTCCCATGTAATTCCTCTAACTAACATTTTAAACCACTAGAACTACTTGTCTTAATTTTATTTTTATCTCAAGGTTGAATATTTTAGTTGGAAAACTAAGTTAAAAGAAAGAAACCAGGTGAAATTTACTTCAGGAGAGGCAATAATAATAAGAATATAATGGCATTTCATACTATTTTACATAAAAATGAATATAGGCCTCAGAAATTACTAATTTCCAAAATTTAAAAAACGGAGGATATCCCAGGTGTGGTGGCTCACGCCTGTAATCCCAGCACTCGGGAGGCAGAGACAGGAGGATTGTTGAGTTCGAGGCTTGCCTGGGCTACATGGTGAGCTTAGGTCCAGCCTGAACTACAAAGTGAAACCTTGTCTCAAAAAACAAAACAAAAGAAAAAACTGAGGATAATAATTTTTAATTTTTTTCTGTATTTTTTCTTCATCTTATTTCCATACTGACAGGTTTTCCTTGGGACATACTAATACATAGACTAAAGATCTTAAAATTTAATATAAGGCAATATGTACAGTCTTTTTAAATCCCATTCCTTTGGGTAATGTAAAAAGTACTTTCTATCTTACCATCATGACATAAAAAAGCTAGGAATATATTAAATAGGGAGAATATGACAATTTAGGTAATTTTTCTAAGTATAGTATCTGTAAAATTCAAATTGGCAAATGCATACAGTGTAAAAATAGTAAATAGACAATTTCACTGTGTAGAATATAGGTCCAACGGAAGTGCTAGAATTAGTCATCATAATTGCAAAGCATTTTAATTATTAAGAGTGCAACATTCACAAATAGAAATATCATCTTATATATACAATGGAAGATTTAATAGATTAAACTGAAAAATACATAAAATTGGAAGAAATAGTAAGTTCTAACAATTTGGCTGAAAAAAAGTATGCAAACCTCTAGTTTGTAAATGAAAATCAGTAAAAATTTTTTATAAAATTTTAAAGGAGATATTTTACAAATTTTCCCATGAGTCCTCTGAGAATACAAAAATACCCTCCAAACTCATTTGCTAAGGGTTGTGTACTCTTAATTCTAAAATAGTCATGGAAAGTACAAAAATAATAATAATAATAAATTACTTCACCTGAGTGTATATTAAAATATTATATTTTGCAGTGTGTGAAAATTTTGTCATTAATAACTGTTTACTTTTAGAATCCAAGGCTAACTTATTTTAGATATGCATTTTATTTTAGATGTGTCTGTCTCTCTCTGACATATATACATATATATATATATATATATATATACACACACACATATATATAAGTATTCAGGTTTGTCTATGCATAAATGAAAAACTATTGACTATCTTCGAAGATCTAGAAAACGATTTGATTTGATTAAGAATTGGGAAATTATATCTCTAGGAAATTTTATTATGAACAATTTTATCTGGAGCCACAAAGAAGATGATATTTTCTAAGTAGTCTCACAGGAAAGTTGTGAGGCAGTTTGTTGATGATGTAAAAAGGCAGACTGAGTTCCCTCATCACCAAATGAACTATAAGATTCCTTCTTTTATTACAACATCCACCATCAGCATGTGCTAAATTTAATTTTAATATTAATTATGTAAAAGAAAATTCATCTTCGGTCATAGCAGCTGCATTTTAATTGGACAATGTTCATGGAGCATATTGGACAGAATTCAATCCCATGAAAAGACAGGGACTCAGGGGCTGTATAGCTAGCGATGCACACACTGAATGGCACAGGGAACATTTCATTCAGAGCAGGAAGATCTATCAACTCCCATTGCTCTGGGGACCGAGAAACAATGATGAGTAAAATGTTGTTCACTGAGTTGAGTTTCCGGAGTGGCATGTGACCCCTCTCTCACTCTTCCATGTCCTTACATCCCGGACTACTGGCCTTCCTTCCTGTCACCACGAGTTTGGGAGTGCACCCTTAAATAAACCCTGAGAGACAGCAGGGGACTTCTTATGCAGAGATTGCCCTGATAACCTTGCATCGGCTACTAAGAAGGCTATTTCAGACCCTTGAAGCAAGTATAAGTTCATCTACTTCGTGGCTAGTTTGGCCCTTTAACAATAACTAGGCACCGGTGTCTTCACAGGGTTGCAATTGAGAAGATTCCTTGGCTAGAAAATGATGAAACTAGAAATATACAGAGACCATGAGAAGTCAGAAGTCCCTGCAACTTTGAACTTGAAAAACATGCTTTACAGAGAAAATGCTGTTGCTACCCATCTACCACTTCAAGAGGAAGACACACACTGCTTACAGGACCAGTGGCCAAACGGTTGCTTTTCTGTTCCCTTCAGGATCACCTCCACATCTAACCAAATATAGCCAGAGGCACTGGCAGGAGAGTAGGCGAGGTAGAATAAAGTGTAAAGCTTCCAAGGAATGGAGCAGAGCAGGCTATTTCAGAAAAAAAGGACACCTTTTGCCTTGGGAGCATTTTTGTAATTCATGTTATTATATTAAACATATTCTCAGAATTAGCATATAACTTCCACTTATGCTGGTCTCAGTGCCACCACAAAGTAGAAAAGTCATCTCTAAGCATCTTCTCATCCTTATCAGTATCTCCACATCTCCCTTGGTTATATTTGGGGCCGGACTGAAGAGGAAACTCTTCCTATAACAGTACTTTCAAACGTATAACCTGTAAGGCTGTTATGTTGCAAAAATAAACAGATCAACTAATGTAATACAAGATCCAGATACAAGAAAACAACTGTACAGAACCAGTGAAGAATATTGGAAATAGATCAAACAATGAAAATAAATGACTAACTAAACAGAATTTCTATCAGTGAGTTTCACTGATCAAGTGACAGCCACTAGCCCCTCCAGGGGAGTGTCCTGTCACCTGAAACAGCGTGGCAGTGTTACCTTCTAGGAACAGGAGTCCTGGGAAAATAACCGTTAAGGTTTGCAGGTGTCTGGGAGGGCAAGAAGGAAATGTCACGCTGCGCTGGATTGAACAGTGTTTTCCTCACAAAGGAGATGAGCTTCAATCAGAGACTTTTGTCCCCAAAGGCCACTGCGAATAGTCCTTCAGCCGCTCTTGCGTGGTAAAGGGAGAACCACAAATCCCCTCTCTCATTCCTTCCCCATAGAAACATACTAGTGTGGCTGGTCCAATAAAATACAGATCCTTAAGTGGAATAAAAACATCACAGGTTCTGAACAAAAGAACATATTCCCAAAGAAAGAGATAGGCTCACCACGTGGGGCGATGGCATGGAAGGTACTCGGTCATTTTGTAAAAAACTGTCCTGTGTCTGTAACGAAGTCTTACGCAGTTGTGCAGGAGAGGGAAAACTGCCTGCATGTGAATGACTCGCTTACCATATTTTCATTTAGCAAAACACTTCACAGATCTGTACACTATACTATAACATACATTAATAGGTAAATGGATAGGCAAAAATTAAAAGATCCAAAATTGTTGTGAAAAAACATTGGACATGCAAGGTAAGATCTAGAAATTATAACCTATAATGAACAATTAATATATTGCTTAGGTTATCTTTATATGTTCTATGTAAACAAAAATTAAAAGGTAAGCCAAATATGTGTATCTATGTAGGTAAAAAAATTACATTGTAAAAGTAATACAGAACTAGCATTAGCATACATCATGTAAAATAGCTAAGAAAGAAAAGAATATATTAGCAAAGTAAAGAATAAAGACAGGTAATTTACCAAAACAAGAAATCTAAATGTTATTCCTCAGATTTTTTCATGCATTTAAAAATAAAGATATTTGTCTTTCATATGCAACAACTTGAGGAAAAAAATTAAGAAAAAATTTGAGATATCATTAGATTGATGATTGATGAGGCATTTATTAAATATTCTTTATATTTTTTTCCTTATGCTTGACAAATGTAGATAAAATCTATAAGCTGAGAATGCCATAAGGAAATATTATTTTAGAGCATGTTTGAGCAAGTGTACAAATACATCATGTTTTAGTTCCTTTTGATTTGTTTAATTCCTTTCTGAGCTTACCCCCACAAATGATTAAAAAGATCATATATCAGGATGAAGTCAGCTTATTTTAGGAATTCAACGATAGTATTGCACCCATAAAGCTACACCGCATCACTAGAATCAGTGATAAAAATCATATAATCGCCTCGGTACATACAGAAAAAGCCTATGACAAGACCCTTGATGATAAAAGTCCTGACAAAATATGTATTGAGAGAATTTCTGCCAAACTGATAAAAGATATGTAGAAGAAACACGCGGCCCAATGTCACACTTAGAAGGACTCTCGAGAGCATTCTGTCCGCATTTAGCAAGGAGGTGGGGTGCTGGTCTCAATTCCTTTTATTCAGTGTAGTCTTCCAGCCTTTAGTCAAAGGTAAATGATTTTATTCGTTTCTGTTGCAGAATAAAAACTTTTTTTTTGTGGAAGCACTTGGAATGTTACTACATTTAACATTAAATTTTGTTTCTTTACATAAGAAATCATCTTTGGAAACCTAAAACCTAAACCCAAGTTATGAGAAAAGTTGTCATTATTAATATTTTGCCAGTGTGTTTTGTGTAATACAAAATGTGAAGGTTTTTTTCCTAATAAATGAATGTTGCTTAAGTAGTGGCCTAGCCACCCTGTGAAAAACTGGCATTTTAAAAATTAAATACATAGTTTTAGTTATTGAAGTAATACTGATTTTTATTAAACAATCAACCTGAGTGTGAAATACTTAGATTCCCAAAACTATGTAGAATTAATTATAAAATTACAACTCTGCATTCTCTGTATCACCAACTGAATTTTTCAGTTCTTAATAACTACTAAATTGGCTATGTGTATCTCATATGTTAAAAAATTTAACTAAGTATAAATTTTCTCTGTGGTGATATTAATCTGGATCTAAACATATGTCTCTAGAGGAGGTATGCTGTTATACAGCTTTGAAATTCTTCCAAACATTTCCATAGTTTGCAGTAAAAGTAACCTGCCTTGCTGGGGTAAGAAACAGGGCTGTACCACTCCCCACAGAATGTTCCATCACACCCCCATTTGTGAGTTACTGACCTGAGCCCCTGGCTCCAAAGCGTGGCCTGGCTGGGCAGGGCCAAGTTCTGTCAGCAGCTTTTCTGTCCGTGCCTCGGGCTGCGACAGGTTTGCACATGCCGTGAGCTTTGGAAATGCTCTCTGAAGCCTCCTTCCGGAACCCAGCCCCAGCCTCCAGGTCAGGAACCTTACATGTCAGCGCAAATCTCTGCTGTGTAGTGGAAACTATCCACCTCCAAGATTTCTCCTATGAAAGTGGTTGCACTTCAAACAGACTTTACTTTCCACAGAGGCTTCCAATGTAAATGAGGAACTAGACTTCACTAATTTTGGAATCATTCACCACACATTTACTGTACCAGATCTGCAGTGTGTATTTCTTATGTTTTTTTTGTAAATTTTCATGCTCTGTAAGCATTAAAAATTATATACATATCTATACACATATACATATCTGTACAACAATAAACTGTGGCTTATGAAATTACACTTTCATCACATTCTAATTTTAACCATGTGAAATTTATAGTCTACTATTGCAGAAGTACTTTTGATAGTACTATCACTTTTTAATTAGAAAAATCTCCAAAACCAAATAATTTCAGAATGATTTTATGATAAAAATTGTAATAAAATTGAATGTGAAAATATCATATCTTTTCTCTGGTATGAGAACCTGTAGATATAGATGAGTTGTAAAATGTACGATAGATTCTGGGAAATAGGAAATCTTCAGAGAGAATGTGGTAGGGGAAAGTAATGAGGGGAAAGAATAAATATGACTTGAAAAGAAAAGAAGGAATGTATATAGAGGGTAGGGGGGGGTGTGGGATGGGTAGGAATATGGGTAAAAAAATGAGAATTAACTCATGTTATATACTGGTATAAATTCCCCAGTGTTGAGTGTGATTGTGAGCTGAGAATTCAATTAAAAAGTAAATAAATAAAATTGAATTTGATAGATGGAATACAGGTATGCAAAATGGGTTAATTCTAAGATTCATTCACTTTTCTTTTTGGAATAATCATTTTACTTCATTTTACTCAGTTGCCGAAAGTGTTCCCTTTCTCTCTCATGGCTTTTAAAATAAAAACAAGTCATCACTTAATATTAGTTTTCTAGATAGTATAGTAATTTCACTGGTACCACAGCAAAAATAAATGAAATTCTATTTAGAATTCTCTAATATTTAGCTGTAGTTATTTAGTTATTTGCTTTTTATTTTACACACTCTTTTGTAAACATAAACCACACATTTATTCCTTTAGCTTCAGTCTAATAATTGCAGATTTTGGACAACAGTTTTACAATTTAGTAATTATAGGTTTTATGTGATGTAGCAAATATCACTGACATTTAAAATATAAAATTAATATTAAAAATTTAGTACTTACTTGCTCTAATTTCATCTCTACAAGGAAGAAAATAATCACACACCTTGGCTTAACATTTCTATCTTTATTATAAAGAGTCATTGACCTTCAGTTAGTGCTATTACAGTTTTTGAAATAATTTTATTCAACTGAATGGTTCTGTAAAGAATCTGTTTTAATAAAATGATATTATCTAAATTAAAAGTGCATTTATGTGTGAAAACATAAGGTCAAATCCATTTGTGCTTTATATATTATTCAGAACCATGAACAAAAATCATGTTATTAAATCATAATTATTAGTTTTTAAATTGCTATTTTACTTTATATCTATGAGGCTCCAGTTCTACTTTACAAATTAATGAAGAACATACTGTATAAGCACTTTTACCTCATTTAAGTAAGCACAGCTGAGTTTTTAAAAAACATAATCACTATAAGTTTTTTAAATGAATATTTAAAAATTACTTTAGATCTATGAATAAGAAGCCATAAAATTTCATACAGAGATAAACAAGAGATGTACAGATTACTTAGACACTTGTTCTATTCACATATTCCTTATCAAATTCTCATTTACAAAACAATCATCACATATTTTTTAAATTATGAAACAAAAGTTCAATTAAGAATTTTTCTTACTGACTACATTGTATTACATTGTACAGCATTAGAATGTACTGTATTATAATATATGTAATAAAATTTAAAGATTAAGAACAGCCAGATGCTTCCTTCACTAAATCTTTGTTTGACATGAAATTCAAAGTATATGATGCCCAGGTCTAGCATAGAGAGGCAGAAAAGGGGAACAGAAAGAGAACCAGAGGAAGAAGTTTACTTTCTATTTTTATTTACTATTTAAGTCATTCATTCATTTATCCTGTCATCCAATCTCACTACCTAACTACTGCATGCTTCATACATGAACTTGAGGAGCAATTGTTTTAGTTCCTCATAACTTAAATATTTTTAATTAAGTTTACTATTACAGTACATTGTTATAATTTTTATTACATTAATAGTCACTGACTTTTTACTGTGCCTATTTTAGAAGTTAAACTGCACCCCAGAATTATATTGTGTTTTATGCCTTCAAAAATGTTTCTTTAATTAGTTTTATGGTATAATACAGTAACAGGTGCAGGAGATCATGTATTTCGCCCCTCTCAAACCTACTTCTAGCTCGTCATGGTGGCTTGCACCTGTAATCCCAGCACTCAGGAGGCAGAGACAGGAGGATTGCTGAATTTGAGCCTCAGGGCCAGCCTGAACTACAAAGAAAGACCCTGTCCAAAAAATAAACAAAACAAAACAAATATGATACAGAAAGAAAATAAAAGAGCATGTATAAAGGGGGGAGGAGGGGGGAGTGGGTAGGGATATGGGTAAAAATGAGAATTAACTTGTGGCATATACTGGTACAAATTTCCCAATGTTATATGTGATTTTGAGATGTATATAAATTGTACCAATAAAGAATTCAATTAAAAAAACAAAACAAAACACATGGTTCTATAGGCAGAAGTACAAAATTTGGTAGATATTAAAATCATGCATTATTAAAGAACATCATCTCAAATTAGTACAACTCAAGGTGGGCGATTGGTTCTAAAAATAGGTCTAGGGTTTGTTTTGTGAACTAGCAGCAAAAGCCAAGTAATGAATGCTTATGTAATATTATAATTACACAAAATATGTCATAAAACCATGTACTTATAAAAATAAAAAAAAAACTCAAGGGGCCGGTGATTTAGCTCAGTGGTTTCTGCACCCGCCTAGCAAACACAAGGTCCTGAGTTCAATTCCTGACAACCACATACAACAATACTGGGCATGGTGACTCACACCTGTAATCCCAGCACTCGGCAGGAGCAGCAGGAGATTGCTGAGCTCGAGGCTTGCCTGGGCTACCCAGTGAGCTCAGGGCCAGCCTGAACTACAAAGTGAGATCTTGTCATAAAAAAAAAACCCTAAATAAAATATCATCTTAAAACTTGCTAGGACAGTAGATTTTAAGTGCTCCATCTTTTGAAAATGTATTATAAGTAACACAAACATTAATTTGCTGGATTTTGCTATTTAAAATGTTTTTCTATATCATGACATCACACTAGACTCCATAAATACATGTAATTTCTATCAAGTAAGAAAAACATTATATCTTTGAAATAAAAGCAAGGGAAAATGTAACATTATTCAAGTTCACTATTAGATATATAATAACTTGTAGTCTAAAATAATAAGTATATCCTCTGGTCTTTAGTGTTTCATGGGTAGAATCTACATCCTTTTTGAAAGGATTTTCTTTCCTCTTGTTAGAGATCTCGCTTACTACAAAATTCTGTTACCTTAAAATTCAGTTTCAACACATTTTTCAGGTAAATGGTATCAATTGAAGATATGCAATTAGAAGTTCTTCCTAGAAGTTTTAGAAATATTTTTCTTTTTCTTTATCCATTTCAACTAAGGAAGAAATAAATACTGGATTAGATGTTTTCCTAACTCACCAATTGAAGAAGCTGGATTTTTGTGAGAAAGCTAGGGTCCTGTTACAGCCAGCAGAATTCATAGGTATTATTTTCTATCTTTCTGAACACAAAAGCTACTTAACCCAAAAGTAAAAGCTGGACTTAGAGCTTACTGTCTTTCCTAAACTTCTTCTAACTCAAGTTGTGTAACACCTTTATCTGGAACTATACTAATTTTAAATCATGTTTTCCAGATTCAGTGATTATTTTTATATATGCAATAAATGTAGGTTAAGTATGTGAAGAAAACAGGGAAGTCGAATGGGTAAAGAATCAGAAATAATGTAATATTGGGAAAAGATACTAGTAAATATATTTCTTAGTGTCTTAATTTGTAAGACGCTTGAATTTCAGCCTCAAACCTAGTGTTCCTTGTAAGAAAATACATACCTTTCTCTATAAATGGAGGTTTATGAGAAATTTTAAATTATACCTACAATAATTTTATAACATAAAACTTCATATCTTCCTCTAATTATCTATCTTTCAGGAAATTTTAAAGGGAACAAAAATATATCTCAGATGCTTACAGTTGACACACATTAATAATATTGTAGCAACTAAATTACAAAGTACAGAGACAAACTGAAGCAAAACAACCACTACAGGTTTGTTGGGGTAAACACAGCAAGCAATCAAAGAGAAACAGCGACAGAGCCTGAAAGTACCCTGTATAAAACCATATTAAACAGGCTTTTGTAAAGATACTCCTTCTAACAGTGAATGAGGAAGACTCAAAGTGGACAAAGTGGATATTGAGGTCCAAAGAAAACTACCAAATACCTAAACTAGTCATTGAAAGGTCTAGAAAGGGCTTTTGGAAGTGGATGATTACAAAAAAAATAGTGATTTGTGGATTTTGATGGCAGCGAATAGGTGATAACTGCAATTCTATGAAGACTCTGTGGAAGAGTCCTGCACCACAGATGCAATCAAAGGCTGTGCACGAAATGCCATGAGCAATTTCACCCCAACAATGCAAGCAGGTGCTAAGTACAGCGCTTGGTGTTTGTCACAGCAGGAGAATAAGGCTGAAGCCCTCTCTGCTATGCTTCCATCATTACAACGATGGCCATTTTGTGGAGATTAATCTAAAAGCCGTTTTCAAGGCACCCTGTTCTTATAGTGGAGAGATTTGCTGTTTCTTTGCTCAAGCCAAGAAACTGTTGATCGTTTTGTGTATCTTTTTCCTAACTAGTGTCATCTGAGAAATTTGAGCCAAATGAAAAAAAGAATAGAAACATTTGGAGACGATGTATATGGTTACAACCATAACAACCTAACTTCCTACCTGTAATACAAATACATAGGGGGGAAGAACCCAAATTTATAAATCTCTTTGCAGTCACTGGGATTTCCTTGTATCCTTAGCGTATGCATTTTAGGAGAATGGCCTTAGAACACTGTCAGTTGTACTTTACTTTCACCAAAGTTATTAACAGACAACAGAGTCAAAAATTACTTCTGAAATTACACACATATATATATCTGTATTCATGCATTCAATATAATAGCATTTGTATTTGTTTGTATATAAATATATAAAATGTGATGTGTAAAACCTTTCCTCTCCCAACACAAATCTACTCAGCCCGAGTTGACAAATAATGTAATATAAATCATATTTGAGCTACTTGTCATTAAATATTAAGTTTGAATAGTATTCTTTTCCTATTACAGTTTTAACAGATTTTTCAAGCACCCAGTACTAATTGAGTCCTTTTGATGTAACATAAGCTGCTCTTTCAAACAAGGACAGAACCGGTACTAGCCTGGTTCAAACTAGAGCAGCACAACTTGAAACACATTGATATCATCTTCCAAAATATGTTAGTAATAGGCAAATATTTAAATGATAGTAGTGAGTTAATACTGGTATTTGGAAAAGTCAAATATACAAGTTGTAAAACTATATGCAAAATTTCTAATGAGAGAAACATCTCATCTTAGTTTTCTAAAAGTTTTTCCCAATTTTCACACTGAAAACCCCCCAAATCGAAGGAAATTTATTTCCAGATACACTGGAATGGCTGGCTGGTCAAACTACAGCAAATACTACTTAAAGAGGGTTAGTCTTTAAAGGTGGATAAAAGATCAGATCTTTAAAGAATTTGAATTTGTTTTCAGGAATAGACAATAAAATAGAAACAAAGAGAAATGTGTGAGGAGAGGGAAGGAGGGAAAGAAAGAGGGACAGACAGAGGGAGCAGGGGAAAGAGAAGGCCCTGAGTTCATAGTCCCATCCCAACTACTGAAAAAGAAGAAAAAAAAATGTGAGGCGTGGTGGCTGACGCCTGTAATTCCAGCACTTGGGAGACAGAGGCAGGAGGATTGGTGAGTTCTAGGCTTGCCTGGGCTGTACAGTGAGCTCAAGGCCAGCCTGCACTACAAAGCAAGACCCTGCCTTAAAAAAAAAAAAAAAGACAAAAGAAGAAAAAAATACATTTTCAAGTATAGATGAATGACTCATGTAGTACAAAGTAACAAAACAGAAGATGAAGTCAACATCTGGGTTTCAGCAAGAGGGAGGGATTTGATGAAATTAAGAGAATAAGACATGATAATTCCATTTTGACTCGGTGCCTATACAATGAAGTATATTAAAACAGCATAAGACTCCTGCTTGAGTTTTGCTCTTGGCTTTGTCAACAGTCACATCTAACCCTGAATAAACCATTTAACTTTCTTGAGACTGATTTTTTTTCAATATGCAAGTTAAGGATCACGTGGCAGTTTAATCTCTGCGACTCTCTCTTGACTTAATATCTTAGAAAATAAGCATTAAGATTGAGATTTAAATTACTTTATTCTCAGACATAAAACTCATGTCACTTTCTTACCCTATTGCCACTCAAACTATTGGGAAATAGAAAATAATTGTCCTTTCCCTTTTGCTTGTTATGTGTTCTTCAATCGGAGGTTATATGGTAAAAAGAAATAGTCTGTTGTACCATGTCACACAGTGTCCATCTGTAGGGTAAAGGGAGGTCAGCTGATAATGGAACTGTTGTAACAAAGTGCTTTTCTACAAGAGTCTGCTCTCTGCAGGAAGCTGGTGAGGGATTTGAGTTAGTTCATTTCCTTCTCATGACTTCTTAGAAACTTTTCTACTCAGTTAATGATCACTTAGAAAATTTATAGTTTTGTATCCCTTGTGGCTTATGTACAGGCCCCCCCCCCCAAAAAAAAAGGTCTCAGTGGTGGGATATTTAAAACCATTTTATACTGCAGTGATCATAAGTAATTTTTGCCCTAACTGACTGTTCTTCCAGGGCTCTTTATAGGCATACTAAGCCCATGAGGTTCAGAATCCAATGATCCGCTCTGGAAAGCAGCTCAGTCACTTACTACTTAGAAAATTATAGACAGGCTAATTACTTTGTTAAAAATAAAAGATACAATATTTCTATAAATATAGGGTTGCTTTAAACTTTAGTGTGATAATACAGATAAAGTGCTGAGTACAGTAGTTTAAACATCCTGACTTTCCGATAAATGTTTTCTTGAACTACGGTTATCTTGAAACTCAAAGCCAGTGTTCTGGGATTAGCCAATAATAAAATCATGATTCACACCGTCACCAGTGATCCATCAAATCTTGTTTTATATGCCAAATGTTTATAGATACAGTAAATTTCACATTAATAACTTAGACCTCTGATTTCAAGTGTTTCAGATCACAACTGACTTTTCTGAGGGTGCAGTGGTGCACATAATGAAGTAATTATTTTAGTTGTTAGTGAAGACTAAGCAAGCATTAAGTGAATACTGAAACCATGAGGTACATACACGTTATACATAGATTTAAGGAGATGCCATAAATAAAAATTGGGGTTTATCTTTTTATGAAAAACTTGTATAATAAAGATGAATTATTTTCTTTCGACTCTTCTACCAGTGCTGATAACAACAGTCTTTTCACATTTTTCTGAGAAAGTTATTATAAAAGAGATGTAATTGATTTGAAAAGAGAGATAGGTAGTCTGCAAGTCCCAAGCCCCAAATCAGCATTGCAAGGTTTAAAAAATCTGTGTTACTTAATGTGAAATTTGATACCAATACATGATTGAACAGTATGGAAATAGAGCATTACATATCTTTTTTTACTACAGAGTATGAAACACTGAAATTGGCTTAAATATTTTACTTACAGTTTGGGCAGAAAAGAAAGTGAAATTTAAACAACTTAATACCTAATTTTGTTTTTTTTACAAGGGTTTCACTCCCTAAAATCTAATGGCATCTCCTTCAGTGTTCAAATTATCACTTATGTTTACTGTTGCAACAGTGAAAAGATAGAGATGAATTCATATTATATTTCTAGTTTCTTATCACATAAATGTCTTGTTTATAGGAAATATATAGTATTATTTTAAATGAATTGCTTTTGGTTGCAGTACAATAGTTTAAATGTATTAGAAATGCTACACAAAAATATAAAATCAATAGGAAATTCTTGATAAATAAAATTTTTCTATTGAGTAGTTTTCCTGTACATTAATGCTAATAAAAGATCTTATTTCTTTTTGTGTGTGTGATTTATAGAAATTCTAAACATTCAGCTCTCACTCCATTGAAAATGTATATTCCTTAATATTTTCATGATTTAAAACTTTAGTATCTCTTTTGTTATGTTCAAAGAAGAAGAAGAACTTCCCAATTTTTTTGTTTTTTATTTTTATATTCATCTTTATTGATACATTGTATATACACTGCATGATCACACTCAATATTGGGAATTTGTACCAGTACATGACATGATTTGATTCTCATTTTTTCCCATCCCCGACCCACCCCACAAACTCCAACCCTATATACATGTTTTGTTTCCCTTTTTTTTTATTACCGTCACATTTTTCCTAACCTCATTACTCACCCCCCACCATATTTCCCTTTGAACATATGTGACTTCATAATACCCGTCATACATTCTAGAACTCATTGACCTCTTCAGTTTCTTATGCCATTTATTTCACTTATGAGTATGTCCTGCATGTACGTCCATTTGAATATAAATGACTGAAACTTAACAATCTTGAGTAATATTCCCACTTTACAGAAAAATCAAATCTTTATCCAGTCTCTAGTTAATGGGCATTTGGATTGTTTCCAAGATTTAACTCTCATAAACGGAGCTGCTTTGAAGAGCTAGTTTTTTTGTTTTGTTTTGTTTTGTTTTTTTTTTGAGACAGGGTCTTGCTTTGTAGTTTAGGCTGGCACTGAGCTCACTATGTAGCCCAGGCAAGCTTCGAACTCAGCAATCCTCCTGTCTCTGCCTCCCGAGTGCTGGGATTACAGGTGTGAGCCACCATGCCCGGCACTGTGGTATGCGGTATTGATTGTTGGTGGGCGTGAGTCTCCTCGCCCAGCATTGTATGTGGTTACCGGGGATTGAACTCAGGACCTTGTGCTTGCGAGACAGGTGCCGGAACCACTGAGCTAACCCTCCGGCCCTGAATAGCTAGTTTTTGTTTGTTTTTGTGCTTGCTTCTTGTCTTTGTGGGGCTGAAGACTGAACTCAGAATTTTGCTCCCATTGGGCAAGTTCCCTGTCACCGAGTCACAGTTCTACCCTCATTGAAGTTGAAGAGATTCCTGTGCTTTCTCATTAAGACCTCTAAAAAACAGAGAAGAAAAAGCACTTATCTGTGCAGATCTATAAGTCTCTTTGCAATTATTGGGATTTCTTTGCATTCTTAGCATATGCATTTTAAGAGAATGGCCTTAGACCATTGTCAGTTGTACTTTAGTTTTACCAAAGATATTAACAGATGACATAATCAAACAGCAACTGAAAACTGAAAATGAGTGTATATGTGAAAATAATTTTATTCATGATGAATTCTGTTGATGTCAGTCAGTTACTCATCTAACAATGGTGAAAAAATACAGTAAAGAAGAAACCTGTAGCTTTGAAAATACCTGTTTGATATACTTTTTATTAATAAATAACTATATAGAGCAAGCAGACTTGAATAATTTAAATATAACACTCCAGATGTATCTTCCTGTTATATGTGTCATATGCTTGCATGTTTTATTTATTTCCTGTTTAATAATGTAGTAGATAACATTTGAATTTTATTGTTTATAGTATTAATAAAACGTGAAAAGGGTACTTGTTTTCCTAATTCTTGTGTGAAAGAATGTTTGTCTTATTATTCTCCATCACAAAAGCCACCCTGATATTCTATCTAGAATAGTTTGACCTTCCTGTTATTTTTAATTTATACTACTTAATATAATCTAGAAATTTATGCAATACTTTAAAATTTTTAAATATTTCATTTTAGAAACATCACGGGCTCAATGCATGAGCTCAGTGATGGCATCTCTGCTGTCTTTATTGTTAGGGTTTCAACATATTGAACAAGACTATAATATGTAATCAGATGTTGATTAACTATTTTCAACTTATTACAGAGTCTGATAGTAAAACATGGTTAATAGAAAATAACAATAATACAAGGTAAGAACCATCTACCAAGAAAAAAAAAAGAAACTAAATCTATAAAAAATAGATAGAAAAATAGATATATATATCTAGAAAAATAGATATACTGAATATGATTCTAATCAAACATAAAGGGTTTAAGTGTTTGTCAGAAAAATTAAAGGAAATAAAAATTTTTAGATAAAAAAGATTATTTTTAAAAAGTAGACATTTTCTCTCTGAAGGGTTGAATTCAAACGTTTTTCAATTTTTTTTTTTTTTTGAGACAGGGTCTCACTTTGTAGTTCAGGCTGGCCCTGAGCTCACTATGTAGCCCAGGCAAGCCTCGAACTCAGCAATCCGCCTGTCTCTGCCTCCGAGTGCTGGGATTACAGGCATGAGCCACCATGCCCGGTGTCAAACGTTTTTTAATTTGATCTAGATATGAAAGTAACCTTTAATATTAGTGATGAATCTCAATTATTGATGGAAAGAAATAATATGATAATTTTCATTGTCATTTACAATAACAGGACATTTTCATACATACCAAATATAAGTAATTGTATATCTACATTTTAGATTTACAATCTGTTAAGCATGTAAAATAAGGTATAAAGCACACCATTAAATTTTTTAATGAAAATTATCTTTTGTTTTGCTATGTAAATATAAGAATTTATGAAACAAACAGGTGTGCAATATAAGTATGTATGCCTTTTGCTTTTAGACTCAAAACTAAACATAAATCCAGACCTATAACCTAAAATAGAAAAGAATTTTGTACAGCAGAAAATAAATGTTTAGTATAAAAAGTTAAGGGTAAAGTACACAATCTGGCTGTGTTCTATAAGTATTTCTAAATTACTTGAAATTTACCACTTAATTACATATATACTCTTAAAATTTTCTCTGTCTTTCCAATGTGATTTTTAAAATTCTTTTGGGTATATTCCTAGCAGGGGGATGGCAGGGTCAAGTGGGACCCCTAGTCCTAGTTTTCTGAGAAATCTCCATACAGATCTCCACAAGGGTTGCACAATCACATGGGAAAGACAGATGTACACCCTTGTTCATAGCAGCTCAGTTTGTGATAGCTCAGTCTTAGAAACAACTCAAATGCCCATCAACTGGAGAGTGGATAAAGAAGATGTTGTTTTTCTATTAAATGGAGTACTATTCTGTCGTAAAGAATGACAAGATTGATTCATTTACGTGCAAATGGAGACACCTGCAGGACACACTAATGAGTGAAATCAATAGATCACAGGCAAATACTGGATCTTCTCATTGATATGAGCACCTGTAGATGCAAATGAGCTCTAGAAAGTATGATGGTCTTTGTAGAATGGGAAATTTGCAAGGGAAATTTGGTGTTAGGGATGCCATGAGGGGAAGGAATAAATATTCTGAAAGAAAATAGAAGAGCATGGATATAGGGGGTCGGGAGGTGTGGGTGGGTAGCAATATGGGTAACAATGAGACTTGACTGTGTCATATATTGGTACAAATTCCCCAATGTTACATGTGATTGTGAGATTATATAAATTGTACCAATAAAGAATTCAATTTAAAAAATACAAAACTTCAAAAAACTTTAAAATTTTCTCTGATTTATTGACCCAATATTATAGATCTGTATATATTTCTAAATACTTTTCCAAGGTCTTCGCTAAGATAAATTAGTTACACATAAAGTGGGAACAGAAGCAAATAATAGACTTTGCACTTATCACTGAGTATTCCATTTTGGTTTGACATTCATGGCCTTGAAAAGATGTATTTAAAGAAAAAAAGGTCACATTTATGATAAATAATTCTGTTGAAATAATTGTATGACATTAGGTTCAATGAAATAAATATATATAGATAAATTTTTATTGTAGTGACATAAAACAACTAAGATTGTCATCTTTTTAAACTTATCTTTCTCATCTGTAAGAGAGAGAAAAAAATAACACAGAAGATCACAGATCTACTGAGTCGGTGTACACCTTACTGTTTGCAGCAGGTAACTGAATGCAGCACTCTGGTCAGGTACACACTTGCTCACTGCGGGAGCATTCTCAGAAGAGTAAGCATCATAAAAGTAGAATATGACAGGAAGATTAGGTTCCCAAACTGTGACCTCATCCAGACACTTCTTTCAGTCTGATCCTGCACGAAGTTCTAAATCTTGACTTTTCTCACTGAGTGCAAGCTGAGATTTTCTGAGTCTCTGTGCCAATTGCTGATTGTTTACTGTCTGCGAGCACTGATATCTTAAAGCTTCTGAAGAAGGCACTTTAAGTCTTACACTTTGCTTTGCTTTTTGGATTAACGTATACTGGCTTGGTATTTTATTTTTTTCCTAAAACTCAATAGTTTTAAAAATTTGTATTGAACTACTACTGTTGTTTGTATCTAGCTTTATCTGTGGCCACTTCATATGGTCATAGGTGGGGTTTTACAGAGTTGTTTGGATCCAGAATGTGATGCTGGGATTAAGGGTAGGTGTGGACTAAACCACTCCACTGACTTGTGTGATCCTCACCATATTCTATCTAGATACCCTAGAATACAAAGAGGACAGAAAAAAGCTGCAAAGTAGACATCATTTTATTAAATAGCACCAAAAATGCAGGGAAGTCACATACCTGATTTGCTATCAATTTATAGCAAATTCATGCAATTTTGATAGGACAGAGCGAGGGTGGATAGTACTGGTGACATGGGAACATTTCCCTCATCTCTGCAGTTGAGATCTATACAAAAAGGGTGGGTGTAGACTAAACCACTTCACTGACTTAGCACACAAAAAAAGGCAGAGACCAATATCAATTTATAGCCTTCATGAAGGCATCTTAAACAATAACAGCTAAAATATATTTTATAGAAATTCAATTAGTGATGTATCTGTACCAAGATGCAGTTGCTTAGTTATTAAAAGACTCTTCAGTGTTGTAAATTTAATCAGTGTAATTCACTTTAGTATTAATTTCAGAACAAGCCTATGAAACCATTTAAAAGAGGAAACTAAATGTGCTATTTTTTCTCTTGTTGCTATGACAAAATACCCTACACCCAAAGTTAAAGAGGAAAAGGTTTATTCGGTTTAGAGTCTGAAGAGGTTTCAGTCTGTAATTGGCTGGCTCCAAGGCAGGGTAGGTGACAGAGGGGGAGCAGTTCTGGTGGCTGAAGACATAAAAGACACAAGAGGCCGTAACAGTGTCTCATTTATCTTATTCAAACTACCAGGATCAGGGTGGTGCCAAACCAATCAGTGGACTAGTTTAATAATCGCACCCCTAATCCCAGGGTCACATACTCTAGATCCAGCCATCGCATGAGGCTCTGGGCTGACATCCACACGCAAACCATCACTCTAGGTACCAGAATACCCTTGGAATATAGGAAAATCAGTGACAAAAATGTTTCAAGTTCTTTCTGCCCAGAAAGTAAACTTCACTTATTGACTTGAATAACAAGTACGCACATATTGGGATAAGAACCATAGCTGAAATTTGAGAGAAAATAAAATCACAGGAAGAGAAAGCTAACTCTGAGCATTAAATTTCAGGAAAAAATCTTTGCCCAATTCTTAGGCTGACTCAAAATGATGTCAGTGTGGGAAAGACTTTAAGAAAACTTGCTACAAAAAAAAAAATAGATATCCTACTGGGAAGATAAAGTTTGGGTGTGAGTATTGGAGTTTCAGACTTTTCAGGTTTACTTATTTTCTATACAAAGAAACTAAGAGTTTTTCAGAAAATAAAGTGAAAGTCTATGTTATGTGTCATTAAGTTATTGAGAGTAGATCATAGAATTTATTAGGTGTAGGAAGATAGCAAACTGTGATTGAGGTTTTTTTAAAAGACAGTCCTCAAGATAACACTGGTCTTAAAACTACCAATCTGTTTAAAGCAGCTACAAGTAATAACCATGTTGAAGGACACGTACTGTGATAAATTAAAGAAGGGTTCAACAAGGAAATAATAAAAAGTGTTCACTGATTAGAAGATTCTATATGATTAGGTCAGTTTTCCTTAAATCATTTGTAGCCTCCAAGAAATGCCCATCAAAATATGAGCATGAATTTTGGGTAGATATTTATAAACTTTCATAAATTCTTATGAATTTAAAGGATCTAGAATACCCACAGCGTCTTTGACAAAGAATGAACTTGGAGTAATTCAACTTGGATCCTGCCACAAAAGGAATTCAGTGAAAAGCATATTTTTATAAACAGTGGGAAAATTTGAAAACCACATAAAAATCATGAACTCTAAGTCATAATAAGCAACATGTATAAATTGAAGCCCTGAAATTAGGTAATAGACTTAAATATGTAGCACACATCTTAAAACTTCAAGAAAAAAATCAGATAATATTGTTTATGAACTTGAATCAGACAAATATTTCTTAGATATGTCCCACATAAGTGAAAAGATAAAATATTTCACTCATTAGGCTTCACTGTAATTAAGAATTTCTGATTTTTGAAAGTTATGAAAATACTGGGGAAAATTTTGCAAATTATCTGATTTTAGTAAGACATCTAGAATATGTAATGATCTGTCAGAAATTAATGTAAAAGGACTGAAATATTTTAAATATGGAGAACAGTATTATGATGCTGTGGCATGATCACAGTAAAATAAGTGATGACTAATAAACTGTCTCCAGAAGGTCCATGTTTTACAAGGCTGGTCTCCAGGGTGGTCCTATCAGAAGGTAGGTGAAACCATTAGCATGTGAGGTCCAGCAGGAAGTCCCGAGGTCATTGAGAGTGTGTGCTTGAACAGGACTGTGGGTCTCTGGGACAGTCCTATCTCACCTTCTATTTTCTGGGTCAGTAGAAAAGTATATATATATATATTTTTTTTTTCTTACTCTAAAATGTGCTCCTACTACCACGTGCTGCCTTATCATATGGTCAAAGACATGAGCTCAACTGGTTATAGGTTGGAACTTCTAAACACATGAATCAAAATGAACCTTAACTACAAGTAAATTGTTCCAAGTAATGTGAGGTTGACTCTTACAGATAATATAAAAAAATTTATGTGTTGGGCGATTAATTTTGTGACTCTTTTGGTGAAAGCCAAATACTGGATATAATGATTTGAAAAGTAAATAATAGTTCTGGCATATAAAGAGCTTGGAAGATATAACTTTACAATAACAAAAGTGGTGAGGCAATGGAAAAATCAATAACTTTTTCTAACTTTGGAAAGTGAAGACACCAAAGAATACTGCCACTTTGAAATCTTGAGAGACAGTCAAATGCATAGTCACAGCTGAGATCTGCTTATGTACAACAGAAACTGCAGGAATCATAAGCTGGTAGGGCCACTTACATGGTAATTTTGATAAATTGCTGAAAGCTCAGTGTGATGTAGAATAAGAATGAGAAAATTGTACAGGCTGAGGCAGGAGACGTATACTGTTAAAACTTCTGTCTCTAAGAATCTCTCAAGGTGGGCATGATGAAAAATCCTCAAAAGAACTACCCTTAACTTTGGACAATGGGAGGACAAAAAATATAGCTTGCAAAAGATTACTTAGAGTCTTTACACAAGAAAGATCTGTGGTTCAGGAAAAGACTTTACCAGTGCCTGAGTCCACCTGGAGGTAGACCCTACTGATGGTATACTTGATATGATGTTCTGAGATTTCTTCTCTGTTCTTTCTCCCCAAATCCTACAATTCTAGTCAAATCATGAGCAAAGTATCACACAGATTGTAATATAGGGGCATTCTGGGAAATGTTTTATCAACACACCTCAAAGCTGTGGAAATCATAAGAAACAAAGAAATTCTGAATAACTCACAGTATAAGGAGACATGAAAAGTAAACATGCTATCCAAAGATGAATGAGGTGCTGGAACAGAAAGAGAACATAGTGAGTGTGTGTGTGTGTGTGTGTGTGTGTGTGTGAGAGAGAGAGAGAGAGAGAGAGAGAGGGAGAGAGAGAGAGAAAGAGAGAGAGAGAGTGAGAGAGAGAGAGAAAGAGAAAGAGAGAGTTGGAATAAAGTACTGAAGTACTGGAAACTTTTTTTGGGTAACTGAATCAAGCTCATGACCTTGAACTTACCACATAGGCATGGTGCCAGTGAGCTAAATCCCCAACCCACAGCACATTTTAGTTAAGAATAATGCATCAACCAGGCATAGTGGCTCATGCTTATAATCCCAGCACTCATGAGGCAGAGGCAGGAGGATTGCCAAGCTCCAGGCTTTCCTGGGCTACATAGTGATCTCTGAGCCAGCCTGAACTATAAGGTGAGACCTTGATCCTCCCCACCCCATAAAAGAATAATTCATCAACATTATTTCTTTAATTGTGACAATTGCATCCTATAAAATGCCAATACGAATTATTTCCTGTACTTTTTAAAAAATTATTTTGTTTAGGGATTGAGTATTGGGCCTTCTCTTTGAGCTGCACCATCGATTCCTCATATCTATAATGCTGATATAGATCTCTCTAAGTCTCTCAGTTTCCCAGGCTGTGGTCAGTTTGGCATTCCTCTTCTCTCACTGTCACACATTACACGTGTACACCACCATGTCCAGCACCACACATTTGAACTGCCGCACTCTGTTACCACCAAAAACAGGGAATCACTTGGAAAACATCACTTGTGGTGTTTCAGCTATGACATTCAAAGAATATTGCTTTAATCTTTTCTTCTTTTTTACATTTGCAATCAATTATCTTTAAGATATTAAAGCTATAGGAGTCAGAATAATGACCCCTACTCCTTCCTGGGTAACTGACTTTTAATTTTATTTTACCTTACATGAAAAAGGGACTTTGCAGCCATAAGAACATAGGTCATACAAAGCAGAGGTTTCCCTGTATCATATGGAGTCATAAGAACTCATCTCATAATTCTTGAAAAACTCTGCAAGCTGCGGCCACACAGAAGATATAAAATTATTGGTGACAGGGAATACGGTTTCCCTTCTTTTGAAGATGGAAGAAAGAGACAGAAAACAAGAAATGTGGGGCTTAAATTCACAATGAAAGTGATTCTTTCTTACATTTTAAAAAACAGGTTATAGTTTAGCCAATGCTTTAATTTTATTTTTTTCATTTCATTTGTTTTAATGTTCATTGAACTAAAATTTGCACATCACACCATTGACAAATTTAAAATGTAGATTTTAGCACATTGACTGAATTGTACAGTCATGACCACTATCATTTTAGATCACTTTTGTTTTCTCTGAACAAAACACTCTACCCACTGGTTATCATCTCATGATATTTCTATGCAAACACTGGGTTCCTCTCCCTCTTCATAGATTTTCCTATCCTGGGAATATATTCATATTTTGTTTTAAATTCAAAATAGGTAAGGCTCATAGCAACAATAAAAGTTTTAACATATCCAAACAAATGGAAATCCTTAAAAGTGAACTGTTACACCACATTGTAGTGAAACTAGAAATATATAGCAGAAACATAGAACAGTATCTTCCTTTTTACTCTCTTTTCTCCTATGTAAGGTAACACACATGATGTTCAAACTTCTGTATCCACTGGACTAAACATTATGATCTCAGGATGCATCTGTTTTCCTACAAATACCTCATTTCTCCTTTGTAATAGAAGAGTATGCCATTGGATGTAAACACCAGATTTTCTTTATCTGTTTGTCTATCTATAGATGGGCATATAGGCTGTTGCCAAGATTTAGCTATTATAAATTGTGCTGCTGTAAACATGGGTGTAAATAACCACTAAGGTGTGGTATTTTTAACTTCTTCAGGGGAAGACACACAAGAGAGGCTAGCTGGGTCAAGTGGAACTTCTATATTTAGTTCATTGATGAATCCCCACACCTATTTCCATACTAGTTATCGTCAGTTTACACTCCCACAACAATGAAAATTATTTCTTTTCTCCTCACAGCCTCACCAGCATTTCTTATTAGTTGATTTTTTTATGGTAACCATTCTTCCTAGGCTGAGATGCAATTTTAATGTAACTGACATTTCTTGAATCTCCAACCAGGTTTTTCATGTATTTATTGACCAACTGTATTTCTTCATCTGAGAAAGATCTAACACATAGTCCTGAGCAAACTGCCTATCTATATCCTGAATGTTGAACTGCTTATCTATATTCTATAATGTAGACCCATTTCTCTTATTGTACACTAAATTAAAATAAAAATGGATCAAAGATCTCAACATTAGAACAGAAATACTTATCTTTTGCAAGACAAAAGAAATAAAAATCCTGGACACCAAGGTATTCTGAGTAAAATCCCATTTATGCTAAAAATAGTGAAAAGAATTAACAAATGGGATCACATTAGATTAAAAAGGGTTAGCACTGCAAGAAAACTACCAACGTAGTGAAGAGACACCCTATAGAATGGAAAAAAAAAACACTGTTTGCTCCTCTTCAAAGGAATAATATCTATACTATATAGAGAACTGAAGAAATTAGATTATACAGATATAAAGATCCAATCAAAAAACGAGCATCTCAAATAACAGTACTTTCATTTTCATACAGGGAAGCCTCTATTGGATTTTGGATATGTAGAAATATATGATTATAAATGTATCACCATAAACCATTACTGTGTGGTAGTTTGTTACTATAATAAAATGTTAATATAACACTTCTTTTATATAATTAGTAACGTCTCTTCAAAGTCACTTTTTAAAATAGCCTTTGATTCTGCAGTGATTCCATGACTAGCAGTAGGCAAAATAGCCCCAAAGTGTAAAACCAAAAATTTGAAAAGTAAGCCCACTTTCCTAGTTACTGCAGAAAGCATGATGGGGTTTCTAGCCAGACGGGGCTGCATATCTAAGTCACACTGTTGAACAGGAAAATGACATTAGACTAACACAGAAGGAATGAACTGAATTGGATGTGGGGTAAGAAGAAGGTCAAGATGGGACTGAGGAGGAGTGAGAACGAAGGCTCCACTACTGTGGTCTGAACTATTGCTGGGAATAAGAAACTTCTTGGGATTGTGCAGATTTGCAGGCCCAGCTCTTTTAGTGGGAAAAGGGCGCCACCCTGGCGGCTCCGAGAAGCACGCGAGGCCCCAGGACGATGCGCCTTAACTCACAGCAGCCTCCCTCGGTGGACAACTGAGTAAAAGGTTGCTGGTGTTCAATACCAGGCTCTGTTCCTGTGAAGCTTGCAGTTATGGTTAATGTTAAAAATAATCTGATTAAAATAATCAGAATTAATTACTGTTGAACTAGTTGCTATTTTATCTATCAATTGAATGTTTAGAGATAAAAGAAAACTCGATGTCATTAAGAGGCTCGCCACACAACAATGTAGCCTCTAGACACATGGCCATTGAGTACTTGAAAAATAGCAGTCCAAACTGAAATGCACCATGAATATAAAATATAACAACTTCCTTCGGCTCATGATGAAAGAACAAAAAGAATGAAAGTGCTGCCTTAATATGCTGAAATTATAATGTAGCATTTATTGTTAAATGAAGTACATTATTAAATCAACATTACATATTTTCTCCTTTTTAAATGCAGTTTCTAGAAAAATCACTAAATGTGTGGCTGATTAATGGTCCACATTGTATTTCCTTTTTTTTGTTTGTTTGCTTGTTTTTCTGAGGCAGGGTCTCACTTTGTAGCTCAGACTGGCCCTGAACTCACTATGTGGCCCAGGCAAGCTTCGAACTCAGCAATCCTCCTGCCTCTGCCTCCCGAGTACTAGGATTACAGGCGTGAGCCACATGCCTGACAACATTGTATTTTGTTTTGTGCTGATCTATACCAGGATTCAAAAACTAGGAATCAAATAGTAAATGTTTCAGGCTGAATTTTAAAAATGTAAAAATCACATGTATTTTCTGTTGCCAATTCATTTATTTTTTTTCTCCCTTTCTTCCTGGCTTCTTCTTCTTATCTATCTCATCTAAAAATATTAAAAAGCATTCTTACCATAGGAAATGTAAATAAAACAGCAGGCCAGACCATGGGACACACTAGCAGGACCTTAGTTTTCTGACTCTGAACTTATTTTTTCTCATATCATAGGGATATGGAAACCAACATCAGAATGTCATATCACACACTCCTGATCAAACAGTTCATGATGAAGAAGGGCCTGGAAGCCAAGCTTTAGTCACTGGGGTTAATGTGCTTTCCAATATAATGTGAAATATTTATGGTTAAGGATTATAAATCTTTCTACTATTTCCCTAACTACACCCTGCTGCAATACTTTATGTTCATTACAGAACTGCTTTCAACACAGACATATTTTAGTTAATTGGGGAGCACATTACCAACTTTACTTTTCATCAGTGGTTTGTGAAATGATTTTAACATCAACTTTAATTTGGTACCAAAAAGAATGTGTCTTGCTTAAATTCCTTACATTCCACAAGCCATTTGCTTTGTCTTTACTAAATTAATTCTTCCCTGAGGTGTTACCACTGAGCTCAGCCTCATCTACTGAGCTCCCCAACCATGTTCTTTATCAAATTGTTTAATAGTTGTCTTTCTCACTCACCACTAGTATTTGGGAATTATTCTCAGTTGGCTCAAAATGTAATGTAATTAGCCCTTCCTGAAGCACAACTTGATATAATGGAATTATCTCAAACCTGAAAAATAAAACAGAAGGATTGTTTTGGTGCTACCTTCATATTAAAGTATTAAATCACCAGGGTGAAATCTTTTGGATTCATCTCCTTTTGTGGCCCAGACTACATTTGAAATAATGGCTTCTTCCCTGAATTTCCTGGTGTTTGTATTCTGTGTTAGATCTTGTTATTTCATGATAGGCACATGGTACCAACACATAAGCTTTCATTCTCTTAATTCAGTGAGATCTGTTGGCTCTTTGTTATCGCTACAGAACCTGTTTCCTGACAACTAGACCTGTAACCCACAGACTGAAAATGTAGATACGTTACAAGGGAAGGAAGAGCTGGCTAGGGATGAAAATCCTGGGTTTAATTCCCAGTACTATGAGAATAGATTATTTTGTATATTTTACTTCTGATTCATGGGTCATCCTCCTTTTTCAGAGCACATCTGCATGACATAATGCATCACATTCACAAGAACCTTAAGAGACTAAGCAGTCTCAGAGCACTTGCCTGGCGTGTCTGAGACACTCATTTCAACCCCAAGACCCTCATTCCTAAACAATCAATCTCACCGCGCTAATGTTAAGGTGTAGGTGGAGATGGTTCCTTCTGGAGGTTGGAAGAGGACAATGTGCCTCTCTTTTTACCGTGAGCCTGTTTCATTGGTTTAGGACTACTGCTTCATCTCTCCTCAACCTCTTGCTTCCATTCTGACATCTCATCCTCTCAGCCTCAGTTTCCTGCCGTAGATCATTCTGGTTGCACACCAGCTGTGGTTAGATAACTCAGGATGATTACCAATTCCAAAATCTTTAACATATGTATACCAGTCTCAGAGGACTTGGTCATGAACCAATCTCAAAGGACTCAAAGTACTTCCCTAACAGGAAGCCATTTTTTTCATCCAATCATAAGATATATAGAGGAGAGTATTAGGTACAATACATACATATGAAAATTGCAGGGAGAAATTTTCGAGAACAGAAAAAATTTAATTAGAATTAGTGTTAATACACAATAAACAGAAAGAAGATCCTTGGCTGTATTACAAGGAGATCACTGAGAGTTATGAAAAAAGTCATTATGCAGATCAGATCCCTCTTCCAGAGAGACAAAGCATTTGAATGTACTTTCTGAATATAATATCATCTAACATAGAATTATGAAGTAAAGGAGCAAAAATAAGATGCACCTTTACAAATACCTGATGATAAATGTGGTAGCAGAGGTCAAAAAAAAAAAGGGAGGAGAAAAAGCTGGTACTCTATTTCTCTATTTATATATAAATGAGCTCCTCATTCTCAGGATTATTATAATAGATTTCAGGATTCATTTGGTATGAAATGTTTTTAATGGGAAAAAAACAGGGAAAGATTTGGGCTTTATTGACTTTGAGTTGAACTGTTATTAATGAAGCTCATGTTAGGTGAAATATTGTATGATATGACATTACTGATCTAGCATTTATAAGAAAGTGGCTGTTGGCTTTTGCATAAGTCTGGTCATCAAGATTATTTAAATTGATTGACATATGTAAGGTAGGAAAGAACCTAGAAGAGAGAGCGAAAGATAATAAGGACTTTCTGATACAATATTAATAAGCTGTTGGAAAACAAATGACTCACATATGTCTTCTAAATAAAGTAGTCACCATTAGTAAACTCCTCCTCAGCACTTAACAGTAGCAGCACCATGGTAATTATGAACAAGAAACACTGCAACTGAGGATTCTTTAATATTTTAATATTAAATTTAATATTTAATATTAAATGGGTTAAATGGATGGAGCATAATTCTCATTTGAAGAGCCAGTTGGAGAAATAACTTGAGGTCAGGGATTGTAGACAAAACTATGATATCACCCTTTCCAACACAAAATTGTAATCTGAAAACAAAAGAAATATGTTTAACAATCATTAAACCTATCAAGTTGATGTATATGTTTATAATGTGATGTTCCACAGTTTAACTGAACACTTGCAATACATTTGTTCTTATAAAATTAAAGCAACTAATAGAAAGATACACTTTTAAAATAGACATCGTCCCAGCACTCGGGAGGCAGAGACAGGAGGATTGCTGAGTTCGCGGCGGCTTGCCTGGGCACCATAGTGAGCTCAGGGCCAGCCTGAACTACAAAGCGAGACCCTGTCTCAAAAGCAAAAAAAAAAAAAAAAAAAAAAAAAAAATAGACATCATCCTTCACATCCTTAATATCTGTCTTGACACGGTGATTTTTCTTAAGTGCACAGCAATGAGGCTGTGCAAATAGATACTCTTGAAATTCCAAGTCTGCAAAAATGGTAGCATTAATAAACATGCAAATGGAATTCTTGTGGAAACTTAGTTAAAGATGTTACTTTTCTATGAACTTATAAGTGTTTTCCTCATTATATGTTACTACAAAGGATCAATTCTGCCAATCCTACAGTTAATAAACCAGAGAATATTGATTTGTAGAACCTTTCTCATTAGTAAAATTTATTTATTTTACCACAATTTAGTGCACATGAGGTAAATACAGAATATTTTTGTTCCATTTTGTATAAAAACTGAATGTAGTTTTGCAGCAATCTTTATGATAAATTACATGCTTTTTTCCCCTCAATTATTTAGAAAACTACTTTTAAGAGGAATTATGTATCTAGCTAAATTAGACATATTATGTTAATTTTAGACAATTATTTTAATTGTGAAGAATTAAATGTAATTATAAATGTTAGTTTTATATGTCTTATTAAAACCCAAGTGTTTTACAGTAAAATAATTTGGAGCTGACGATGTAGTACAGTGTAGAGAGCTTGGCTAGTGTTGCATAGCTGAGATCAGTCTCCAATACTGAAAATAATATTTTGCAACTTGTCGACTTTTCCTTGACTCTTTCTTTTGTTTCTAGCAAATGGGTGGTGAGAATCAAATGTAACATAAAACATGTTGAATTTATATAATAAAAACATGACGGCATAGCTCTTTATTTCATATTTTCAAGTCGGGTATTATTTAGAATAAAGAGAAATTTCCTTTCTCATGAGATTTCTGAGATAATTAAAATTCCTGAGATAATTATTTTATGTAAGATTTTTATCTAACATGGTCCAATCAAACTCATAAAATTGAGAGTCTTTAAAATTACTTAATATCAGATCATATTGTGAATTGTAATAATTTCAGATTAAAGATGAGCCTGAGGCATAGGAGAAGTGGAAGAGGTTTGGGTAGTCCCTTATTTTTCTGTACCACTTATGCGCTTCTGGGCCAGCATCGAAGTGAACACACCCATGGGCGGTCGTCTCTATGTGGACATCTTACACGGTGGAGAGGACTACAGTTATACAATACCTCTACTGTACACTTCAGTGTTACAATGTTTATGGTGCCTTATGAGTCCACAGAGTTCTGGGGTATTAATGACCAGGTAATCTTCACCTAAAGCACTTTTCAGGAACATTCTCTAGATTAGCATCCTTGCAAACATTTTAGGTGCAATTAGCCAGAGGTCTAGTTGAGCAAACTGTTTAGAACCCTTTCCAGTATTCTTTTGTTTTTACAGGCTGGGAGTCCTCTGATAAAAGGCGTAAACATTTTCTTTCTCATGCTGTTATCAAATTGTCAATCTTGAATGAGAACCCATCATGAGATAGTGTATTGTAGGCTCCTAAAACACAATCTGCTATCATTAGAGGAAACAGAACTTTTTAGTAAAGTCTAATTTACAGAAAATCCTCTTAATAGTCTCTGTATTTTATTTAGAATATAACTAGATAAGCGACATAAAAATAAATTGCAAACAACAGAAGAAGAAAGTAAAAATAAAGACCAAATTTTAATATGAATGACTCTGGCAATCACTAATGTAATTTTGTCAACCCAAATATCCCCCAAAATAATAACAATGATAATGTTGATCAGTATAAAGCTTTGATCACAGTAAAAGGTAAGTTTCTCTTCATAAGGAATGAAAACCAGGTAATTTTCATCTCATTACCAAAGTTTGTGTAAGACAAGTTAATAAAAATCAGATCTGTTTGGGAATAGAATATTTTTACTAGAATTTAATGAAAGTAATTGACCTCATTTCTAAAATAGCAACATTATAACAGAATAAATCTGTTATAAAATTCACTATTTTCTTATAAAGAATATGCAATCTTAAAAGAAAAATTTTATATATGCATACATGCATATATATACACATACACACATACATATATATATATATATAATGTTGGACTGTCTTTATGTCTCTGTTTGAGACTTTATTGACAACTAAAGATACACACAGATTCTTCTTGCAGAATGGGCTACTGATTTCAGTAAAAAAATGTTTCCATCCATAAAGCATGGAAATAATGTCTGTCTATTCGAGTGCTTTTTAGTTTAACTCCAACGATTAAAATAAAAATGGAATTATTTTAGTTCCATAGTGTAAGAGCTATCAAATTGCCTTTTTTCCCTACAGTTTTTATCTCTTGTTGAACAAAACAGGATTTCTCACCCTTAGGTATCACATATTTCTTATTGTTCTTAAGAAAATAATATTGGACATGCCTTATAATCAGAACTATTTCATTAAGATATTTCTAGAAATTGAATGTAAATGGCTACAGTTCAGAAACAATTACAAAGAAACCATAGTTATCTAATTGCCAAGACCCAACTTAACAAGATAATAAAAGAGTGACTGATTTCATTTTCCCATGATTCCCGGTTAAATTGAACGTTTACTAAGTAGTTTGTCTTCAGTCGTGTCACTTTTAATTGTAATCTGTCAACTTAAATAGAGGAAGAAACATAAAGCTAACAGGTAAAACATACTTCTGGATGTGTCTGGACAACAGCCATGTCAGGACAGGGAGGAAGAAATACCCACTTGGGATATGCAGGGGTCCAGTGCAGAGCCTGGCTACGCTGGAGCCTGGTCAGGATGCAAAAGGGAACGGCACAGTGCTCGTTTCTAACGAGGGACAGTCTGTGCAGTCACTTTGGGGAACAGGTTTCCAGTGTGTTCTTCACCCTTTCAGTGCAGATTTACGTAGCAAACAGTTCTCCGGGCCTCCACATTTGACTAGTGCTGCATCCTACTTCTCTCTCTCTCTGCAGCTTCCAACTCTGTGGCCTGAGCAGCTACTGGATTATCAGCTCCCAGATGCGCAGGAACCAGTGTCAGTTCTTCCACGCTGGACCCTGCAGACAGCCACTGTGTGCTCCTCCTCCTCGGCTCCTTGTCTTGTAAACTAGTTCAGTAAATCCACTCGCGTAGATTCCCTTGACTCTCTCTCCCTAGAACACTAACTGGTACAAGTTATAACGGTGAAGAGAAGGGAAGTATATTGAAAGAGAATGGAGGGCAAGATACATGAATAAGTGAAATAGGAAATATTCAAAGGGAAAGTGCTAGGGGAAAGTAATGAGGTGAAAGAATAAATTTGATTTAAAAAGAAAAAAAACCCCACATATACCTAGGGGGTGGGGGATTGTGGGGTGGGTAGGGATATGGATAAAATGAGAATTAACTCGTGTCATATACTGCTACAAATTCCCTGATGTTGAGTGTGATTGTGAGCTGTATATAAAATGCACCAGTAGCCGGGCGTGGGGGCTCACGCCTGTCATCCCAGCACTCGGGAGGCAGAGACAGGCGGATTGCTGAGTTCGAGGCTTGCCTGGGCTACATAGTGAGCTCAGGGCCAGACTGAACTACAAAGCGAGACCCTGTCTCAAAAAAAATAAAAATAAAATTAAAATTAAAAAAAATAAAATGCATCAGTAAAGAATTCAATTGAAAAAAAAAACTGTTTTGGGACTCCATTCATATCCACAGCATAATAACAAATATAAACTTCAAAGAATCATAACTGATTTTTTTGTAACAGTCTTGATAATGTAAAGATATGTTTAGGATTGTAGTTCTGTGAAACATGCAAAGTGGAGATTATATCTAATTATTAGTAGAGGCAAGGGAGATAAATATTTGAGAAATAGACATCAAACTATTTTATCTATAATTAACTTAGTAAAGAATGCAATGGTGTTTTCACTGTTTCATGTGTTCTTTTAACTAGAAATAATTGGATGCTATACCATGAAATGAATCAAATCTCTTGTATCTTACTTTCTTTTACCTTTAGGAAATATTGCTCATACAGTCCTTTATAAAGCCATTCGGGCAAAGACAAAGAGTATACTGTAGTTAAATATGATAAAAGGACCTTCCTTGGGGATCTTAACATCATTTCAGATCACAGAATATATCAGAACTAAAGTGTTTTACAAGTTTTGGGGAATATACTGAAAAAATACTTAATGTGCAAACAATTTTACTTAAGATAATGTGAACCTCATGTGTATATACAATGTACCAATAAAGAAATGGAGCAAGGAAAAAATGTAGTGAAATATAAAAAGATGTTTTAGAGTAATTTTAAGTCCTATCTAAACTATAAACATTTACTTTAAATGTTTATAAATTTTTCTGCAGCTTCTATATTCTTCAAGCAGATATTTTTCTCTGCATAAATGTCTTATCTGTTCTCCCATGAAGCCTGTTCTAGGAGTGACATATGGCTAGATGATGCTTTTGCTTTGCAGGTAAATAAGAATTCATAAGAAACCCTGAGGCAGCTCTGCTTGCTGTGAGACAGTATGTAATATATTAGAAACTAAGCATATGCAAATAAAGGAGAAATGAGAAATGGCAAGGCCACGGTTTTATTTAATCACAATCATCTAAAATCGATGCATGTACACATCTGGCGTTGAACGCATTGGAATGATTGTGTTTAGATTTCTTTTATGCCACGTGGAAAGTTTTAGCTTTGAAGAATTTTCTAAATATACTTGAGCCTCAA
Source organism: Thryonomys swinderianus (assembly GCA_004025085.1). Taxonomy (NCBI): domain Eukaryota; kingdom Metazoa; phylum Chordata; class Mammalia; order Rodentia; family Thryonomyidae; genus Thryonomys; species Thryonomys swinderianus. The sequence continues at coordinate 59,874 of PVIC010001148.1, forward strand.
CATCCCCATTTTATGATGCGATAGTATCTACTTACATTGAGTAGTTTCAAATTACATTGCACTGAAGATATGTTACTCCATTATCCAGAGAGTGTGTTAAACGGGTGCCATTGTCATTACTAGAAATGTAACTTTTGTCTGGTTTCCTGGGGCAAACTGGCCTCTCATGTTTTAAAGTTCATGGGAAAGGAGAGATCAGAATAAGAGGAAAAGAATCAACATTTGTCAAAAGCTTATCTACAAAAAGTTCTGTATCATTAGTTTTATAGACCTAGGAAGTAATTTTACCATGAAATAGTGCTGTAAGTGGGATTTAGATTCTCAGACAAGGCCACAGCACTTTAAGATAATATGGAGTTGAAATAGAAAATACAATGAATAAAAATGATTTCTTCACACTGCAGTTTTGGACTGAATTCAAAGTGTTGGAAGGGGCACCTGTGAGCTTGGAGATACACACATGGTAATTGTGATAAATTTCTAGAAGTAAAGTGAACGATTTTAGAGAGTCTCCTCCTTTCATGAATTTACCTCTAGGAACTCTAGTAGCATTTCAGTGTGAAGATCCAAGAAAAATATCTTTACCCCCTGATATTCCCTTTCTAAAATAGTGACAGAAGAGCAAACATTTTTAAATATGTCCAGAAAAATACATCTAGACCTCTACATATAATAAAGCCCTGCCCTGTTCTAAAAACGAAACAACTTTATAAAAAACAATATTTAAATGTGTAAAAGATATCCAAATTTATCTCCTTTCACCTTCCAATCTCACCTAAGGTGAAGGAGGAAAATTACTAAGGAAAGCTTTTGACACTTGCATTCTAAGGCATCTAAACTTACTAAAAAACTGAGATTTAATCAGAAGGTAAGAACACATCATTTTCCCTTCTTACCACAAAATCTAACCCACCATATTATTACAGGAAGAAAAAAGAAAATGGTTTAGCCTCATAACAGTAAGTTCTTCAAAATTTATGTCCTGAGAGAAGTTACAACCAATTAAGAAACTGTCAGTAAGATTGAAGAAATAACAATAGCAAAATATATATGGTTTTATGGGGGAAGAAGAGGTAAAATGGTCCAGTAAATTGAATGTATAGAACTAAATATGAGCTATTTAACTATAAATTTTTAATTATTTTTCAGAGTAAAAGAATAATTAAAATAGTCTAAGTTTATTTGAGAAATAATAGTCCAGACAATGCTTTAGGTGCTGTACATGTATTAAATTAATTTAATTATTGTCCTGGTTTTATAGAGGTGTAAACTCAAGCACTTGGAAATTCTGTTAAATTTATGTGAAGACTGATCAGTTAGTAGATGGGGCATTTAGTATGAAATCCTGAGATCTGAATTTTGTGTCCATACTCAACCACGACAAAAGACTGATGAGTGAGCACATTAGCAAGACTTGGACGTATGGACCCCGAGGGATAGAACTGAATTCATCTCTTAGCTATTTATACTGTTATTCTACCCGAAGTCCTGGTTAATCAGTTAAGACAGAAGAAAATAATTAAGAGACATGAAGATTGGAAGGGCATACATTAATATTAGCTATATATATATATATATATATTATGTAATGTTCAAAATAAAAGTGAGTTTATCAAGTTGCCATCAAATGAGTAGAAGAAATTGGCCTATCTCTTTAAGTTCTTCGGAATGGGTATTCTAGTGAGAGAAGTTAACACAAGGGGATCAGAAGCAAGGCACAGAAGAGTTACAGCTTAAATAGCATTTTCCTGTCATTATGTTATAGTTTTTTTTCTTGTAATTTAATTGTCATGTTAAGAAATCATTGAGCATTGAAATACCAAAGTACTGGAACTTTGGTAGGCTCAAATGATAAGGGCTTCAGTGGGTTAGAATAACTGCCTCACAAAGTTCAGTGTATAGTAGAACAAAAAAGTAATTAACAAATAACCATTACAAAGTTCTGTCACCAGAACACACACACACACACACAGACACACACACACACACACTGTCATTTGAAGAAGAAGCAAGGACATTTCATTCACTTCAGGCTGTGTCGAGAGACCTTTGGTGATGACTAGTTAGGAACACTGAAGCGAAACATTGCAGGACAAGAGGAGCCCCATGATGTAATGTCAGGGAGGGCAGTCACAAGGAGAAGTCAGACAGGCACGCAAGTGCTAGACATTACTGAACCATGGAATTCAGGAAACAACAGTAGGTTTAGGGGCTGAGAGGGCCACCGACAGTGAGACTCAGGGCCTGTCGCCACCCTGAATCCAGTAAGTGGAAGATCCTTTATTTGAGGAGTAGCTCTATTTGAAGCCCATAGAAAATGTGGAACAGAGGGTTATATTTGTGAAAAAAAAACTATCACATATTAAAGAATGGAGGAGAGCAGAGAAAAGGTATGAAAGAAGCTAGGCATGTCAGAGAAGCACAATTGTTACTTGCTTTTTAAAGTCATCCTCTTTATTTCCCTTTCTGAAATTCTTTATTTTCTTAATTTTTTGGTTAAACAATTCTGGCCTTACAAGATTGTCTATTTCTATACAATCATTTTCAGCTATAAAAATCTTCTTCCTTGAGATGAAATTACTTAAAGGCTCATGTACCGTTTGTACATGGAATCCCTGATTTGATAGTACACAAGCACACTAATAGGATAGTACCATGGTGGTGATAATCAGTGAGTCATTAAAGACACATTCTTGAGTTTATTGAAGAGAATAGATCTGATGTCCTAAATTATCTTGGATCGGTTACTTTAAATTCTTAAACTACAGCACTAATTCACTTCAGTAGAAGCTTTTTATGTTAAATATGTGAACTGATACTTGTTTTCAATGAAACTTTGGGTATAAAGAACAACCCTGAGCTAAATCTAAGTATCCCCAGGTCTCCAACTGGCAGGATGTATCTTTTTCTGTTTGAACAAGAATACAGAAATGATCACAGCAGGATGGATTAGTCTGGATAAAAAAAGAAAAAAGTATTTCTGTTTTATTGTTGAGCCCAACATAGCAAAATCAGTTCCTTTCATTTCTCTTACTTTCTAACTTACGTAATTTGCTGGACTCTGTGTTTACCGATGCTTTTTGTCATGAGAGAAGCTGACCTCCTGCCTAGAGAAACCACTGTTCACAAGGGTTTCTTTCTGCACTTGGACCTGATTATTATTTCTTGTACACACTTTTCCTTTGACAAGTTTCATAACACCTGATACATGCTTCGTTGAGATTCACTTCAACATCCAGGCCGTACGATGGCACTTCACTGTCATCATCCTAACAATTTTGTCTAAAACAGCTACTGAGATCTATAAAAAGATACGAAGCCAGTGCATTCATCACCCTCTTTGGGTTTTTCCTTTGACCTGCTTGAGGATAATTCTCGAGGGAGGACTGAAAGAGTGGAAAAAGGAGGAAGGAGGCTTGAACTATGGCTTAGACTTAAAAATATCAATGGATGGTTAAATTCACAGGTATATTTACTTTTAGGAGGTGGGGCCTGGTTGTGAGTAGTCACTGGAGGTGTGACATCCAAGGTGAATTTTGCAACCCCAGCTCCTCCTTCTACTCTCTGCCTCCTGACTGGGATGGGTTGAGCAGCTTTCTTCGGCCAAGTCCCTTCCACGATGGTATTTCTGCCTAAGTAGCAGAAAACTGTACATGTATGAAGCTTGTTGAAACAGTGGCACAAAACATCCACTCATCTTTTTAGTTGTAGGGGTTGAGTCCTTTTTCTGTATGATTAATACAAAAAGAAAGATAAAAGCAAGTAGGAAAGAAAGAGGGAAAAAAGAGAACCAATATAAAATATGCAGACTGCAAAAATGCCCAACCTAGTTACAATTAAATTTTAATTAATAATCATTAGTTAATAATATATTCATTAACAAGCTTACTTCCCCTAATGTTGACTTCTCTTGTCATTTACTTTTATATTTATTTGTGTCTTTAGATGTTTACTCTTTTTCTTAAGTTTTTAACTGTCAAAATTTCATTTTTATTTACTTGATTATAAATATATGCTTGTTGGTGTACTTTGGGATTTATGTTATAAATGTATGCTTGTTGGTGTACTTTGGGATTTATGTTATAAATGTATGCTTATTGGTATACTTTGGGATTTAAAATTTCCCTCAAATGCTAATGTATTAAAGCCATGGGGCACAGCCCCTGGAGCACATGTGGTGCACCAGAACTCTTAAAGGCTGAGGTTCACTAGCACATCTTGTAGTCACTGAGGCCATGTCTTAGAAGAAGGTCAGAGGCACCAGATTTCTTCCTTTTATTTTCATTTCTAACATGAAGTGAACAATTTTACTCCAATTTCACTCCTATGATATACTGCTTCAACACAGCCCTGAAGCAATGGAACAGACAAGTCATAGGTTGAAATCTTCACGTCTGTGAACTAAAACAAACCTTTTCTCCTAGTAATTTTATTTTCTCAGATATTTTGTTATAGTAAGAAAATGCTACCGACCACATCTGTTATTTAAGATTTTATTTATTAGCTCATTTACTTGTTCTCAGCAAAATAAATTTAGACTGATTATGATCATAGTTTTCCTCAGACCTCCTTCATATGCTTTGCTTTAGGGAAGAGAATAGAAAAATGCAAGCTAATATTCACACCAGTAAAGAAAATGTCAAATAGAACATGTAGAAAATGTTAATAATATCTTTCCCATGGAAATACACAAGCATTGCTTGGTGGAAATGACACAATAATATAATACAATAATAATAGTGCAGTACAGTTACACTAAATGTCAGGACACTATTGTCTATATCAGATTTTAAAATATATTCATTATTATCCAAGAAATCTCACACACAAGATCTACCTCTATATCTAACATCTTATCATGATGTTAGTGAAATGATACAGATTTACTGATGGCTGAAGCATTTTTGTAGCAATGACATTCTAGAAATAAATAAGGACTATACATAGGAGAAGAGAGATAACTGAATTCATGAACACAGTAAAGTAAAATGCAGCTTTAAGAAGGAAGAGACTTCATATTCAGATATGGAAAGATATTTAGAAAATGTTCTTTATAAGAATTTGATTAATAAAGGAAAAATGAAAATGTGATCAAATTCTCAAAATTACAATTCATTAAATTTGCATTGTAATGATAGGGTTAAACAGAAATACTTTGTAAACATAAAAATAAACTAAAATAATTCCGTGTAAAAAATCAAATAATGATTATTTTTACCTTGAACCAAGTGAAATTCTGTACCACAGCACACTTTAGATTCATAGTTATAAATTTGGGGGCGAAAGTATACAATATGCTTCTATATGGTCTAATTTACAACACCAAATAGAGATATTATGTGACTTTCTTTGCAAATTTATGTTTATATTTCACAACATTTACATCAACCATTTTAAAATTTATTAATAAATATAATATCATTATTCTCTACATTATCTTTTTAACAAAAACTGATGAGAAACTGAAGATGTTAACGAGCTCTAGAACGTATGATGGATAATTCTGCAAGAAAATATTTGAAGGGAAACATGGTAAGGAGTGAATAATGAGGGGTAAAGAAAAAATGTGACGGTAATAAAAAAAGGGAAACAAAGCTTATGCATTGAGGGGGTGGGCAGTTATAGGGTGGGTAGGAGCATGGGAATAAACGAGAATTAAATCATGTCATATACTGGTACAAAAATCCCGATATTGATTGAGTGTGATCATGATGTGCATATACAATGTATCAATAAAGATTTAAAAAAAATTGGCTTCATGAAAAATATACTAGACACAATCAAAATTTAAATCAATCCACAGATCTAGTTTGTCTATAATCTTACACCATTTTTAATATGCTTGACCCACTCCGCAATGAACAATAAATCCACTCACTCCGCTTACGTTTGTTTCCCACTTTGGCCGTGAGCCAATTCTTCCCTCCAACACGCAGCCGGTTGGCCAAAGGGGAGGTGTGACCCACATCCAGCCGCTGATTGGTGTATGCCTCACAGCCTGCGGGCTGAGTCTCTTTTGAGAAACCAGAAAGACTCCTTTAAGTTTCAGGGAAGCTTTCCTGCAGAGGCAGTGAGTGAACAGAACGGCCTTTAAAACCAGCCAAGTTTCGTTTCCATTCTAAAAAACAAACTCCAAGAAAGTGTTTGGTGCCCCCGTCCCTTTACTCTTTAACGTCTTGTTCCTTCAACCCAAACTGCCCCAGACCCTGTCCATGGTTTGGTGGGCCTTATTTATTTATTTATTTATTTATTTATTTATTTATTTATTTATTTATTTTGGAGACAGGGTCTCGCTTTGCAGTTCAGGCTGGCCCTGAGCTCACTATGTAGCCCAGGCAAACCTCGAACTCAGCAATCCTCCTGTCTCTGCCTCCCGAGTGCTGGGATTACAAGCGTGAGCCACCACGCCCGGCACTGGTGGGCCTTATTTTTAATATATTTCAAAATATACTTGCTTGCAAGTACAGTGTAACTTGGAAAATAATTTTAATCCACTTTAGTTAGTTAACTGCCTCCTATGGGGTATCCTGTTAGCAATTTTGAGATACAGCTGATGGGAAAATATACAATGCTTACTGTTCCTCTGTCGCCGCCAACACCGAGATATGCTGTATTGTGGGAAAACTTGAGTTAATTTTTAGCTGACATTTTGACTAAATTTTCTATGTGCAAAATAGCAAGGAAAATTTCAGCTTGTTTGTGGCTGAACAATACTGTGCGACCAATGAATCCCTGCATGAGGAAGCAGGAACTTCCAAATGTGACCTTCCAGCTGACTCGTTCTAAGTTGCTGGTCACCCTTCTCTCTGAGCATCAACTTCCTTCCTGCCAAGGTGGGATGAAAATAATATCTCTCTGCTCAAGTTAGCAAATGAACTAATTGATGCAATAGTATCTTTTCATATCTAGGTATTAGCCACTGGAAGAGAAATAATTTCATTTGAAATTTATCAGTTTCCCAAAAACCATCTTAGGGTGATGACTGAGATACCAATCCAATTCTATAAAATTCTTGCTACCAAGAGTTATAGTCAGAATACAATTTATTTATATGCTAGCTTATATATATATATATATATATATATATATATATATATATATATATATATTTTTTTTTTTTTTTTGGCTTCACTGTTCTCATCAATGAAACAAACACTTACATCCCTTAAGAACAGTACCTGAATGAACAAACCTGTTTAGTGAGACTTTCTGGTCCTATAGAACTGATGTCAAGAAGTGTATCTATAGACATGGTGGGTGAAGTGTATTTACACTCCAAATGTAGACAATTTATGTTTACTTTCAAGCTAAGATGTGCCAAAGGAGAAAACATTGTGAAAATTCTCCTGTCTCATGGGCAAATGGGGTTCAGCTCTGGAAAGGATCTTATCTCCTGGAAGAACGTAGTATTATTGTTATGCAGGAGGTTCAGTGTTGGAGTGAAGGTTGCTAATCAACTGGCTTAAATGCAAGGAGATTACTCTAGATTACCCCAGGAAGCCCAGTGTGTCCACATGAACACCTCAAAGTGAAGAGGATGATGCGAGATACCAAACTTTGTGGCAAAGTAGAAAGAAAAGTTTTCCATTGGGAAACAGATTAGATACACCATTGGTGGGAAGAAGACCTAGGGAAAGCCCAGGGGGAATGCCTCTGTCTAGGAATCAAATGTCCCCCTGGGAGCCAGCAGGATCACTGGGTCCTGGGCACTCTAGACACCTGAGTCTGGAATTGGATTACACTCAGAGCCTCCGATAAACAATGCCACCTCGTTAGTGCCTTTATTTTTAGCACATGTCAGATTTGACACACAGAAACTCTAGGATATAAATGTGTGCTTTTTTTAAGCTTCTAAACTTACAATTTGTTGTGGCAACAAGACAAAAATAACACTACCATATCCTTCTGTCAGTTTATTTGCCTTCCTGTCCTTTATAGAAAATTATAGAAAGATTACACAAAGCAGGATCAGCCAAAAGAAAAACAGTTTGGGCTAGGTCTCTTAGTATTTCTTTTATAATTTCACCTTTTGGATATTTATAACTCTGTAGTTGATTAAAAACTCTTCAGCAGGCCTTACATACAGAATAAGTTCTGAAATGTGTGTGTCCATGATCCCATTCATGGGGTGGAGCTATTAATAATGAATACCTTCTATTGAACCTTCTCTTAATTTGTCATTTGGGTTAGTAATTTTCAATATATGAATTTTGGATGGATATAGATATTTAGAACATAGCATTCTTCCCAGGTTCTCAAAATGTTCCCAAAATTTTTCACTTCCAAAATACTTCCTTCCCAAGTCTTAACTTGTTCCACAATCAACTGAGAAATTTCACATCCCAGGTCTCATCTTATTCTTGTCTAACTCCAGTATTAGTGAAGTCTAGGGCATAGGCGTCTGAAAGAAACTTTCCTCTGCTGTAAGCCTATGAAATCAAACAAGTTACAATCTTTCAAATACAAGGCTGAGCTGGATTAAGACACACACTCATGCTACAAGAGCCAGAAATAGGAAAGAAAATAGAAGTGACAGGACCCAAGGGAATCAGAAATCCAACAGGGCAAAATATGGCATCTTAGGACTTGAAAATAAATTTCCTTGACTTGTTATCTTGCCTTGTTTGAGGCATTCTGGGACAGGAGTTGGGCCATCTAGGCCCGAGGTTTTCTAAATCTAAAATATTTTTTCTTGGAGATTAATTCTGCCATGTAGCTTCTTTTATTGCTTAAAAATTCTTCCTTTGAACATGAGGGGGTATGTTTTTGTTCCACTTTATAACCCTAATTTCTTGCATATTTCAGTTTTCTCATGTCTGTAACTTCATCAGAACATTCTTTCTGTCTATATTTCTACACTCTGATCACATTCACCTGGTTTCTTTTTCTCTACCTGCCCTTGAACTACTCTTAGCAGTCTGTCCATGTCCATATAGATGTTTTTGCAGATGCTTTAGCATTTGAGCTTTGATCCTTTACCCAGTCTCCAAGCCACATCTATGTTTCTAGGTATTTGTTATAACAGCACCTTGCTCTTGATACCCAAATCTGCATTAGTCAGGGGGGTGAGGAGAGAGTTTTCATATGTTTATGAAAATTCAAAATTTTACTTATTTCACACTCTACTAGTAATTATATGACACCCACGGAGAGAAGCAATTGAAGAATTGATGCCTAAAAGTATAAAGGGAGATTGAGGTGAAGGTTATGTTTAAAAAGATAAAGACCATTTGCAAAGGTGGAAAAAAATCATTTGCTATATGGAGCAAATTAAATACTTTCATGAAATATCTAACAATGGCTCATTGAACTTCAAAGAAATATTTATTGAAATTTGAAGGCTTGGAGTTGCAGTATGGTAAGTTACTCCATCGATCTGGACCCGGAAGAACCAAATGTAATTCGTAGTTCTGAAACTTAACTTGTGAGCCACCTTCCCTGTATAGTGTACCCTGACACACACATATACACCATTTTAATACATAAATGTAACTTTCTTTTTTTGGTAAGTGGAGTAATGTTTCAAAAGTATGTAACATAGTTAATTAAAAAATAATAATTATAGTTTAATATCCATTAATTTGACAATCAAACTGATGGTTTTAATGAAAATATCTGTAATAAATTCATGCATGAAATATATCTATATCTATATCTTACTTCATTTCATTTAAATTAATTTGAATTTTGGAGCAATAGATTTTTAACTAGTATGATGCCTGCAATAGAGAAGAAGATACTTATTTTTAAAATGTTGAATTATTATAAGAAAGTTTATGCTTTATTCTTTGATTGTCATGGAGTTTTTGACATGTTGTCCCATTTTTAATATGAGACACATCTTTTATCCATTAAAAAAAAGTCAGTCAAGAACAAGTTTCAGAAAGCTGCTTTAAGCTCAGTCTTCTGTCCACATGGTTCATTATTATTTTAGTGCTACAGACACTGAGCAGTGGACAAAAGGTTGCCATCAGTGAAATAAGAACAGACCAGTAAACATAATAAAATCAGAGCGGTACAATAAATGTTTTTAATGATTTTAAATTTAAGATAGTTAAAATATCAAAATCGTTTGTGCTTCAAAAAGCACTTTCATGAAATTTAAGTAATGTATCAGAGTTCTGAGGGAAGTTCTACACTTTGGTTTGTGCTGCTATCATTTATTCTAAAGTACTGCTCACCATTTGATGTTCCCCCAACCTGCAATAACCAATATCTGTGTCAGGAACATAACTATTGTTTGTTTTTAAAAATTCATTATATAGGGCTGGAGATTCAGCTCAGTGGTTCCAGCACCTGCCTACCAAGCTCAAGATTCTAAGCATCCTGGTAACTACATACAATAATGCTAGGTGTGGTGACCCACACCTGTAATCCCTGCATTTGGGAGGCAGAGGCAGGAGGATTGCTGAGTCTAAGGTTTGCCTGGGCTACATAGTGAGGTCCGAGCCAACCTGAACTACAAAGTGAGACCCTGTCTAAGAAAAAAAAAATCACAAAAGAATGTAAGTATTAATATCACATCGAAATTTGTTCACCCATGTTTATAGCAGTTCAGTTTATGATAGCTAAATCTTGGGAACAACCCAATGGCCATCAATTGAAGACTGGATAAAGACTTGGTTTTTCTATAAAATAGAATATTACTCTGCCTTAAAGAATGATAAATTTGAGTCATTTATACTCAAATGGAAGTACCTTCAGAACATACTCATATGTGAAAAAAATAGGTCATATCTTTTCACAGGTATGAGAAACTGAAGATGTTAATGAGCTCGAGAATGTATGGTGGATATTGTGAAATAAAAAATATTCAAAGAGAAATGTGGTGGAGGAGTGGGTTACAAGGGCTAAGAAAACATATGGTGGTAATTTAAAAAAGGGGAACAAAGCTTATGTATATAGGAGGTGGGGGATTCAGGGGTGGGTAGGAGAATGGGCAAAATAAGAATTAAATCATGTCATATACTGGTACTAATTCTCATTATTGAGTATGATCATGATGTGTATATGCAATGTACTAATTAAGATATACACACACATACACACACACACACACACACACACACACATACACAAGCACATTGGTGCTTGTAAGCCACATCCCAACTGTGGTCACTGATGAAAAATATTCTTACTCCCGTTCACCTAAATGAACTTTATTGTCTTTTCTCCCTGTGGCATCCATTTCTGGGCCTGCGGCACATGGGCACATAGCACAGCAATGGTTTGGGGCCAGTTCGCTCTGGTATGAGACGCTAGGACAAGCTCAGGAACATGAACTTCCTTCAGTCCACACCGGCGCATCTAAGTGGACTGTGTAAGGATGATGCAGAGAAACTAGTGTCTGCTGCACAGTGAATTAGGTGAAATCCACTCCATCACCAAATATTGCAATGTTAATAGTTACAGGTCACAAAACCCTGGGTCCTGTCAGGGCAGGAAAGAAAAAGAGAAGTAATTTAAGTGAAGAAAGTTTGAAGTAAAAAAAAAATATATATATATATGTGTGTGTGTGTGTGTGTGTGTGTGTGTGTGTGTGTGTGTTATGCCAAAAAATTTTAGCAATGATGCAGTTTAGGCAGCAATAAAGAATCTGGATAGATTTAAGCAAAGCTGGTACAGAGCAGGTCCTTTCAGACTGAGACGGAGCCATGGGCTGAGAAGCTAGAGCCCTGGCTAAGAGATGCTGAGCATCTGGGCACCAGGAGCCCTTGCTACTGGGGTACTGAGGGATGTTTACTCAGGAGGTACTGTTCCGCAGGAGGAGAGGGGCTACCGGCCTCCGGGCACCTCAGGAGAAGATTTATCTCTGAGCAATCAAAGAGCCAGGAGCCCGGGAAAGTGCGCATTTCAGGAGCCCAAGAGGGGAGACAGGGTGGAGGAGGCAGAACCTTCTGTCCTGGAGGCTCTGCTGAGGCGCGGACAGCAAGTCAGCTGAGACACAAATTATGTAACAAAGGGCAGATTCATTTTGCATTGCCAAATGCGGAATTTGGAAAGAAAAACCAGTAAATGTGTTATTGGCGGAGTGACGTAAACATGGAAGAGCAATTATCTATAATTCCAAAGGAAGTGTGCTGCAAAAGTGAAATGTCAAATTAGGTGTTTTGTTTAAAACAACAGCAACAACAACAACAACAACAACAATAAAAGTGGGGCAGAGAAGGCAATAAGTGTTGGGTGCTGAGATAAAGGAGATACGAGACATGTGGAGTGTGGTTGAATATTGAATATGTCTCACTGACCACGAGGAATGATCAGATCAACAGAGGAAAAAATGGGACGAAATAAAGGAAAAGTCTTAATGTGATAGAATACCATTTTGTTTTTCGGGGCCTATAAATCACATGATAGATCACATTTAATAGACAATTAGGGAAATACAAATTTAAGTAAAAGTCTAAGGAATTAAAAGGTTCTCTTGAAATTTTAGCCCTATAGTGAGAAAGATGAATAAAACACTTTCAGAGTTCCTGAATACTTAGGTCTTATCTCTTATTGTAAAATAAGCAGTTTTATTTACATCTAAATAAATGTATTTATGGGAAAGAAACTGGAGGAGAGAGAGAAGAAATATGTAAATCTGTGGTTGCGAACATGTCTATCTTCTAAATTAGCTTGTGAATTAATTAGTTGTTCCTACTCTTCTGTCTTCTTAACAAAATCAGCCCCGTGATATCAAATACACAGAAAAGAAAGGATCACAACATTACAGAGAAGGTTGCCCATGACCACTGTATAATATTATGCATAAATTAGTATATCAAGTCTAAACATGTATATTTATATATATATATATATATATATATATATATATATATATATATATATTAAACACTTTTCTTTCTGAACTTTAATTGTGGGGAAGTGAGATATAAGAAGAATGTTAAGTCAAACAACAGTTCGGTATAGAACTGTTATAGTTCGGTATATAGTTCGGTTTTCTCTATTAACCTCGTTAGATGAGAAATGACGCGAAAATGGAGGTTCTTTTATGGCAAAGCAGTACTTCATTAAACTTGAGTCATTTGTAGGAAAATGAACGCATCCTCACACACATAGTGTGAAAGGAAATGATTCAGACATGCAGCTTGCACACTGTGCATAATGTGAGAAATCCGAGCTACAGATAAAGAGCAAATGGAAATATAGATGATATGAGGTAGGGAACTAGATCTTTCCCAAATGGAAAGAGGATCAAGTGATGAAGGGAGAGGAGAGACAGAAAAGGGAAAAGGAAAGAAAAAGGAATGAAGATGTGTGATGTACGTGCACTGATTCCATGCAAAAACAAAAATATTCTGTACTGCAAACATGTACCAATAAATAATAGAAAAGCAAATGAAGATTTTAATATAGTATTTGATTACCACTGGGCTAAAATAAAATAAGTGAAGCATTTGTAGCATTGAAAAACATCAGATAAGCACAAGACATTGGCGTACCTCTGATTTAATTCAACTGGGTTGGGGAAAGTTACGAACCTAATTCAATGGCCTCCACTCTTCTTGACATAAGCAACTGATTCTACAAGACTATTTTTACTACAGACCAGAGAGCGGCAGTTTCAGAGTGATTCAGATGTGCTACATTTACGGTGCACTTTATTTCTACGATTATTCCATTGTAATACATATTGAAATAATTGTACAAGTCACCCATAATGCAGAATCCCTTCCACTTGCCAGGGCTTTGATATGTGCTTGCGAGCACCTGATTCACTGTGGTCTCTGTACCATCAAACTTGTCCGTGAATATTACTCTGCATTTGTAGATGCTGCCCAGTTCTAGCATCAATGCCTCAGCTGCACCTCAGATCATGAGGCATTAAATTCTATAGAGCTCCTGCACCCTCCATCCCTCATACGCAGAGTTCATAGTAGGGTTTGCTGCCCTATCAGCCCTTGGGGAGAGGCTAGGAACACAGTGAAGATTTCTGGTTGCTCTCGGCTGCTCACCGCTTGCTGTGAGGCCTGGCTCCAAACATGCCCATGGTGGCCCATGTCTGAGGACCTCTGCTGTCAGTACTGGAGGCATGCTGAAAACATCAACTTTCCATGATTTTATGTAGAATATCAGTCTTTTAAAAAATAGGAAAAAAGGCAATAGATCTTTTCCAAATGGAAAGGGACCTAAAAAATGGAAGAAGGAGGACAGAAAAGAGTAGAAGGGGATATAAAAAGAATTAAAATGTGTTAAGTATATCTACCAATCTCTTCACAATGTTGTATTTATTAAGTATTACAAATATGTACTAATAACTTTTTAAAAAAAATCAGACACGCCTGTCATCCCAACACTTGGGAGGCAGAGGCAGGAAGGTTGCTGAGTTCGAGGCTTGTCTGGGCTACATAGTGAGCTCAGGGCCAGGCTGAACTATACAGTGAGACCCTGTCTCAAAATACTTAAAAAAAAATCAGACAACATGCACAAATTGCAGTAGGAAAAGCTCAACATGGTACGTTATCCTTGTATGAAAATCTCAGTATTTAACGAATTAGCATGTTCACCATCAAAATATGCTTCAGAACTGAAATATGATTAAAATCACTATTTGCATTTACTTTTATGTACTCTTCAACATTTGTGTCAGCAAATAAAAGTGAATGACACATGCTTATTTCATAATACCTGTGACAAGTAGAAAACACTCTTCGCTGAGTATCTAAAAGGAAAGGCTTCGTTCTCCTTTGACTTGAACAACAGAGTATCAAGGTTAAGTATTTTGTGAGACATTTCAAATTCTAATGGAATCTTCATATAACTCCCAAATTTCCTCTGATATGAGTGCCATTTTTATGACTTTTGATCATTACAAAATTTTTGTCTACTCATTCAAGAGACATTACAAGTTAATGCTTTACTCTCTAATATCAATGATTTGAACATTTTTCTAAATCATACCTCAAATTTTAGTTCTATAAATTTTATACATAGTTTTTCAATTTATGTTTAAGTACATTTGAAAATTTCATGTTGATAAACTTATGGAATAAATTAATGTTATTTTCAGAGAAAACCATTTTACCTGGCTCACAAAACACTTTGTAGTGGAAATTAAAACATTTTAATTTTCATTAATGAAAACAATTATATTCAATACTCAATTTGCTGGCACTAGAACGCATCCAGCAGTAATTTTGCTCTTGCATCACACCGTAAGAAAAGCACATGAGACCCATAAGACAGCTGCTGGATGGAATTTCTCTTATTATTTGAAGGAGGATTTTATCAGAATAAGAATAATAAAACAAAACAATATTTGAAAGACTTTCATATAATGTGATTCTTCAGGAGAAATATCTATAAACTACACTGTCCTTCGCCAATAAGACCCTGAGCAAACTGTGAATGAGAAGTTGAAATATATATAACAGCAGAAACTTTCCTACATTCATCTAGAGGGAGCGAGCTATCAGGACTCTGATGTTGGCTGAAAGAAACATAAGTGCTATGTGATGGAGCACGTGACTGAAACAGGAAGACTTAGTCAAATATTACTTTAAAAAAAATGTACCCTTGCCTGGTGTGGTGGCTCACGCCTGTAATCCCAGCACTCAGGAGGCAGAGACAGGAGGATTGCTGAGTTCGAGGCTTGCTTTTGCTACATAGTGAGCTCAGGGCCAGCCTGAACTACAAAGCGAGACCCTGTCTCAAAAAAAGAAAATGTACCTGAACTTAATTAATAGAGGATGACAGCAAATATCAGTACTTCTTGGCATTTTGAACATCTCTTATTTGATAGAAACAGAATTGTGGTTAGTTCATTAACAAACAGGTCACTGAAACTATTGAACTATTAAATGGGTTTAGAAATTGAAGAGCTATTGATTCATTCAGGTCGTGCGTGCCTTTTCCTCATTAAACATTATAATGATTTTACCTGGATAGAATTATATAACCCTTCCTGCTAATTATTAACATGGCGTGCATCACAAGAGTTTGCTTTTATTTTTCTGAAGCCCTGAGAATTTATTTTTGTTTCATAATGTCAAACATGTTTTTCTTAAATTGTCAGTTGTATTTCCGTCCACACTCCCTCTTATTTTTTTTTCTTTAAGAAAAATGGATTGAGAACTAGCTTCAAAGAATTTTATTTTCCAGCCATACTAAAAAGACTTATAGCAGACCATGTCTGTCTACAAAGATAAGAATTTGGATTCAAAATGAAAACTGTTGCTGGGCGTGGTGGCTCACGCCTGTCATCCCAGAACTCAGGAGGAAGATGTGGGAGGATTGCTGAGTTCGAGGCTTTCCTGGGCTACATAGTGAGCTCAGGGCCAGCCTGAACTATAAAATGGGTCCCTGTCTCATTAAAAAAAAGTAGTATTTGATTTTTTTTTTTTTTTGAGACAGGGTCTCACTTTGTAGTTCAGGCTGGTCCTGAGCTCACTATGTAGCCCAGGCAAGCCTCAAACTCAGCAGTCCTCCTGCCCCTGCCTCCTGAGTGCTGGGATGAAAGGCGTGAGCCACCACGCCTGGCACTGTGGTATGTGGTATTGATTGCTGGTGGGCGTGAGTCACCACGCCCAGCATTGTATGTGGCTACCAGGATTGAACTCAGGGCCTTGCGCTTGCGAGGCAGGCGCTGAAACCACTGAGCTAATCCTCTGGCCCAGTATTTGATTTTTAAACAGAACTGATGAGAACCAATGAGAGATAAGCAATATACTTAAAATGCATTTATAATACTAATCTATAATTTATATCCACATTAAAATATTTTAAACTGTGTGTAAATTAAGCCTAAGAAAAATATGTAGATGCCTAATTACACTAATATTAAAGAAAGTTGTAGATACAGAAGAAAAATAATACCCAAATTTAATTTTCAGTAATGAAGAACAAAGCACAAGAGAGGAGAAAATGGAGTAAGTTTAAATAAATTTTAAAATGGGCTATATAAATCAGTAATATAATCAGTAAGAATGAAAACACCTGAAAAAAAGAAACAAGCATGAGGAATGAGGTTAACAATACCAAGTAGTTTAATGCCACATGTCAAAAGAATAGAATAATGGAAAACTACTGTGTGAACAATTAAACCTTTCTTCAATAAATTGCTATGCTTTTCTTTGTAATCAATGTCCACTCACAAAGCATTTTCACATTTCATATTCTAAGATTTATAAGTAGCCTTGCTATATAAACATTAATACTCTTTCCTTAAGTACAATAAATCCAATTTAATACTAAATTCTTATTGTATTCTGATTAAAATGCAACCTTTGTTTAATTAGCGTTAGAATGGAGAAAAAACACTGTGCTAAATACACATTTTGAAGAAAGTTTTCTGAAAAGAGTATTTACTTTTTAATATAATCATATACGCTTTTGTTCTACATTCAAATCAAAATTTGAGTTTAAGGTTTTTGTATATTTAATTCTATATTTGATTGTTTGGTAGGATTTATTTCATCATTGTATTCTGCTATTTACAAAGGTATTTTTTTCTGGATTTTTTAAAAACTTTTGTGATTTACAATGTCAGATATCTTTATTTTATTATATTCATTTGGCTAAAATTTTAGTTGTGTTCACATGAATGCAGAAAGTGAGTAGCCTCTTTCAGAAGGTGTATTTTTTATGGGATGCAAATGAAAGTTTGCTTCTTAAACAATTTTCTTTCATGGTATTAGTATTGATATCCCTTAACTCTCCTAATGCTGGCTTTGTTTTATTTAAAAAAAAAATTGCCGCCGGGCGTGGTGGCTCACGCCTGTCATCCCAGCACTTGGGAGGCAGAGGCAGGAGGATTGCTGAGTTCGAGGCTTGCTTGAACTACATAGTGAGCTCAGAGCCAGCCTGCACTACAAAGCGAGACCCTGTCTCAAAAAGGGAAAAAAAAAATTGCCATTTATTTGCCATCATTTGAATTTCATAGAAACCAATGTTCTAAAGGTACAATACAAATCTAATATTTTATTACCTTTAAAATCATTTTATAACTAAGGTAGAAATTCAAACACAATTAGTGTGAGACTTGATTTAGTACTATAGCACTTGAAATTAGTTCAGGGTGATAATTAGATAACTAGAACCTTCAAGCATAGATAACTAGAATAGGCCAATGGTAAAGACATCCTATAGTGCCGCTGATTTTTTGTGACCCAAAGCATTTTCTTGACATTATGATTATATCCAGGAAATGTTTTAAGAGCTCCGTGACAGAGGTGTCAGAAATGTAGTTAAGGAGTTGATGAAGTTTGGTAACCACAAAAGCATGAGCCACAGAAAAAGTCAGTGGTAAATAAGATATATCATGAGGCACAGAAGTAAGGTGCTAGCCCCGCTTAAAGAAAATATCTTCCTATATTCCATGAGTATTCCTTTATTTATGTTTTAAGGACTTCTAAATAAAAAACTTTCAGTTCCCTGTGCTTGGAATTGAAGAGAGAAGTGGGAAGAGACCGTCCGCCTCTCCTCATGGCCTCCCCTGGGCCCCGCCTCTACGATCCACAGTAACTGTGACCATCTTTCTACACAAGCAACTGGGAAGGTGGCTTTGTGACAAGGTGCAGGCGGGTCTTACAGCAGAGGAAGAACAACTTACTTCATGCCTAGAAAGTCCCCTTATTTCCACAGTCCTGAAATCCAAAGCAACTGAATTTCAAACACAGAGAGTGAGAACAACTTTATGTTAAAGATATTCACAGTTCATGGCATATTTAAGGTAAAATTTAGTGTCTGATAAGTATCATTTCTTGTGACTGTCAATATATTCTTTGTAAAATAGCAATACAGTTGAAGTCTATTTAAAGTAGCTGCTGAAGTTTCTATGTCTTATAAAATGCTTAATGCAGTATTGATTTCCAGCAACTGGAAAATTGCTGATTTCATAAATAAGTAAAAGGAGAAGACCAAGACAGTTGTGATACTGGAGAGTAGGAATGCTAATAAGATTTATTGAAATCATGTCTTTTGTAGTCAGAATATTTCAGCATGAGGAAGAACTTTATACAAGAAGTACAATGAGTCCTGCATCTGATGTGTGTGTGTGTGTGTGTGTGTGTGTGTGTGTGTGTGTGTGTGTGTGTGTGTGATTTGAATCTGTGGGTGAAGGCAAACTCAGGGAAATTGAGATTAAAAAAGTGAAAATTCAAATCCATAAGCTGAGATTCTGGAGGAAGCTACTTTGTGAGAATTATAGAGTAAATGAAAAGAAACAACATTAAAGAAGGTATTGTGGAAATGGGAAAGACAGGAAAATACTTGCATGTGGAAGGGCCACATAAGATTTGAATTTTATAGTGTGTGTGTGTGTATGGGTGTGTGCACGCACGTGTGCATGTGTGTTTGAGAACAAGGATGAAGTGAACACTGGCATAATGAGCTAGTATTCAGAGAGAGTTTTAGCTGGCAGCAATATGCAGATTAAATTAAATCAGAAATTTAAGGAAAATAGGAAGACAAAAGCAAAATGATCACAATGATCTATCTTATTTACTTATTAGTAGATAAGACTTTGACTAAGCTTTGTAAAAGTGGATAGCATACATTTTCAAACTGCTGAGAAAAATAAATAAGAGGGCTGAAACAGCACTGCAGTGATGACTAAGTTAAGCTATAAAAAACGTCAAAGACACTCCGGTGTTCTCAGACTCAGAAAAGTGGAGACTGGAAGAATTAGGAAAATGGTGTTGATTATTTAGTCATAAATGCAAGAATTTATGTGATATTTTAAAGGGATTTTTTTCAAATGCTACTTCTGTATTTTTTCTTCAAAAAGTAAATCAGAGTTATGAGTCCATAATTGATTCTATTGTACAGAGATTTCTGGTATAGTCTATTTTTAACCCTGAAAGTTATATATTTATTTAATGACTGAAATATAAGTCCTCAGAGATAGTATATAATTTGGTGAATACCATATTCTTTAAAGGCACTGTTAGTGACTTCATTTTCTGTCAGTGGTACTATCCTTGTTATATCTGTATCAGCTTTAATTAAATTGCCTGAAAAAGAAAACTGGTTATAGTGACTTTCTAAACAAGATTATATTTTTCTTACTAAAAAATAAATCATGGCTCAGAAGTAAGTGGTCCAGACTGAATCATCTCGAATTATTAAGGATCTTTTAACCCAGAATCCTTGGCTGTGCATTTCATTCTCTTAGTTTCAACTCAGCCTTTCCAACTCCTGATTTCTCACTTGTGCTTTAGGTAGAAAAAGGCAAATGTCAAAAGCAGAAAATGAATCATTTGAATCTACTTATTCTATAAGAAAATGGTCTGGGAAGCCCTATCTAGTAGAGTTCTGTTCATATACCATGAGCTGTAATCATGATTCCCTTCTCAACAAGGTAGTGTGAGTTCAGGAATACTTTAATGAGATATATGCACATCCAAATAAAACTAGAAGTCGAATATTCATCGGAGGATGTCTCTTCCTCTCTTCTTGGTTTTATAATGTGAAAAATGAGATGCTGCATAATCCATGAGACTCCAGTAAAGTCTGAGAAGCTGGGATAATATAAAACATGAAAACAAGTTACCCAAATTATTTAGACATCATTGATATTTTATATCATAATCATGACATTAAAAAAAACAGTTGCCTGGATGTAAATGGCACAACCTTTGGGACAGTATTTGTGATTATGAAAGCAGAAGGTTTTATTATAGCTCAAAGTTTCCTTTCATCAGAATAAGCAATATCTCTACACTGAGTAAGCTAATGTCAGAAATGAGTTAATTGTTTACACTACATCTAAAGGACTCTTGCTTTTCAAAATAGCAGAAATGCAATTTCATGGTATTCTGCTTAAGTGACTTAGAGATAAATACTAACTGCCTAAAGTTTGATTATTTTAATGATTTTAAGTCTACCGAAACTCAAATACAGATTTGTGATTTTCTAACCAATATAATTGTTCCAGAATGGAGACTAATGTGAATGTTAAATTATAAATTTGCTCATCAAAACTAATGTGCAGACCACAGGGGGGATAATCTTAGTAAAAGGAACTAAAAGTCTATAAAAACTTTATGCATATTTATGACTGATGAATCAGCCATAGAATAACTCATGGAACCTAAATATCTTTATCAAATAATCTGATGTTATTAGTAAAGCTAATCCAGACTTTTAATAAAATATTCACTAAAATAAATTTAGATAGCTGACAGAGTATATAGTAGGATGAAATTTCTCTTGTGTAAGCAGGCATTTTTATTATACAGACATAAACACTATTGTGAGATCTTGGTAGATTCTGAGTCTCACTACTATTTAAGCTTATAAAATGATTCACTATCATTGGGAAATTTAAGAAGTCACATCTAAAAACTCTTTTCCATGAAGCAATCTATTGACATATCTTTCCCCTTTGGAAATAATAAGGATTTTGTATGACTAATAATATATTTTATAAAAGTGAACATAATGCCATCTATTTCATTAAAATATTCTTATTTCTAAAAAGCATATGAGAAACTCAAGAAATAAATTGACAAGAGTAAAGATAAGGGAGATAAGTAGATGATTTGCAAATGAGAAGGGAATCAAAAGATGACAATGGGGACAGAGAAGAAGTATAAATAGAATTAAAATGTGTCATGTACATGTACCAACTACCTACAAAGAAGGTATTCCTTAGGTATTGGAAACATGTATAAATTTTTGGAAAAGAATAAAGCAGAAATATATATATTTGCAAAGGTGCAAATTATTTTACACTGATAATGCTGTATTTATTGCAGTGGTGGGTAGTCTGGTATATCCAGTATATATTATCCAAAAGAACGTATGTTAGTTATTTTTCTCTCATTGCTAAAACAAAATACCCAATACTCAGAGTTGACAGGAAGAGCGTTTTTTAGCACACAGTCTGTTGAGATTTCACTCCACAATTAGCACGACTCAAGCCACAGTGGCACAGGGCAGAGGGGTGTCGCAGGGGATAAACAGCTCATGGGACTCACAGGGTAGCAAAAGCAATAAGGGAACTTTAATGTTGTCTTTCTGCCCCTTTTATTCTATCCAGACTACCAGAAATGAGGCAGCGCCAAACGACTGAGAGCGCTGGTTAAGCAATTACACCCCCTTGATTTCCGCATCACACACTGTAGGTTCAAATACCTGTGGACGTAAGAGGCTGTGAGGGGACATCAGACTCTGAACCGTAACTTTCCGCCGGGCTCCCTAAAGGCTCAGCTGCATCCCTTCCTGGAAGAGGTGTTCAGTCCGTCTCCAAGAGTTGTCAGAGTCCTAACAGTTTCAGCATCGCTGAAAAGTCCAAGACTCAAGTCTCCTCTGAGATTTAAGGCAGATTCTTAGCTGTGAGCACAAGGTAAGCACCTCCAGCACACAGTGGCGCAAGATAAACATGATCTCTCTGAAAGATACAAATAGGTGGACGCAAAGAAATGGGACCAAAAGCAATACCCAAATCCAAGAAGGAACCTGTTAAGTCCTACACTTCCATGTCCAGCATCTGAGACCATCTGTGGCAAGATGTGAGCTCCGAAGTGGTTGCATGGCTCCACCCGGATGGCCTGCGGGTGGTTGTTGTTCCCATGGCTTCTCTCTGGGGCTAGTTCTCCTTCCTCCCTGAACATTTCCTCAGATGATTCCTATTCCTGGCTTCTTCAGACTCCTGGGGTTTCCACTGGACCTTTGGTTTCACACTTACAGCTCCACACATTGCTCTGTAGGGGCACACTGCCTGGCCTCACGGGACTTCTCTAAAATACGGGAGGAAGGCATTCGGGTCTCACAACTCTTAAAGCAGTAGCAGGGCTTCCTTCTCTCCTGGCTGTAGAGGTCCAGTGGGTATGAACCAAAGCTCTAGAAACGACTTCCATAGGCTGCCAACATCCTGGAACGTGGTGCTGTGGCTCTGTCCTCAAAGCAAAGTCTTTTGTTTTGCAATTTTGGAGCCCGCAAAAGATGGAGTCATGTTGCTTCGCGTGATGCCCTCAAGCATCTTTTCTATTCTCTTCTTCCTCCTCGGCAACCAAGATTTCCCCTGCTCATCTTGCAGTGCACAGTTGAACTGGAGCTTCCTTTCTGATTAAACTCACAGAATTGTAAATAGTTGCACAGAGCTCTCTGCTCTTGATTGTCAACATAGATCTTCCCGAAAGGCCCCAGTAGTAACCCTGCCACTGCCTCGACATTAGACTGCCCTGAAATTTCTTTTACTGTTTGTTACGCTCTTGACCATAGTCTCAGTCTCAGAAAAAGTCTCTGGACAGGAGAAAATGCAGACAAACTTTCTGCAAAATCCTAACACATCGTCTGGTATCCAAGAGCCATTACAGTCCTTTTCTCCAGCAGAAACCTCCCAATCCTGGTCCTAACGAGCTTTCTGGCTTCCTGAAGTCTGACTGGACTCTTCTAAACAGTAGAGCCTAAATTTTTCCAGGTTTCCCTTTCAGCTGGCCTCTCCACACCCTTCCAAACTTCCCACAAGCTGTTTCCAGAGTTCTAAAATCCTATGTTCGGACACAGTCACAGCAATAACCCCATTTCTCTACTACCAAATTCTGTTAGTTTTTGTTTTGCTTTGTTTTGTTTTTGTTTTTTGTCCTCGTTGAGACAAAACACCTGGCACCCATAGTTAAAGTGGAAGGAGTTTATTTAACTCACAGGTTGTACAGATTTCAGTCCATAATGAGATGGCTTCAAGGAAGAGTGGCATATGGCAGAGAAGTGTTGTAAGGAAAAACAGCTCATGGTGCCCACAGGGTAGCAAAAGCAACAAGGAACCTTAACAGGTTCATTCAGAGTACCAGGATTAGTGCAATGACTAACCAATCGGTGCACAGGTTCAGTAATCACCCCTCCCCAATCTCACCATTGAGCACTGTAGATTCATGTCACCTTTGACCACATGAGGCTTTGGGGGAGATAGCTGAAATGAAATCATAACAGAATATGTCTTCCTATTTTTCCCTTGGGAAGTGGCAATGTATCTATACACAGATTCATCAGTATTCATCTAAATATGTGTATATCCAGTTTTATATTTAAAATGTCTGAGAAAGCTTATGGTATAAAAAAAGAAACTGAGGACACATACATATATTTAGAGACCAATTTTGCTCTTTCATTCCTAGTAAGGAATAGCAAGTGGTTCAAGAAGCTTTCCCATCGAGAAAAAAAAAAAGAAAGATACGGAGAGATATAATGCATTAGACTTCCTAGAATAACTGAAGAATTTCTCTGATTTTTATAGAGATGACCCGAAGTCAAAAATGGCCATCTTTTCCTCTTGATGGTGTTTTATGATTGTGGTGAATCTGGCCAATTAGCTGAGTAGCGGGCTAATGTTAATTTCATTGAAAAGAGACATTATCTCCAGTGAATCAATTATATTTAATAAAGTTATATATTTAAAGGTTAAAGTAAAATAATTGCTTATCCATAATATGAAAGTATTATGGAAGAAAAAGATTTTTGAAAAGTAAAAGGTGAGAGTATTTGCCATGAATAAGCACACACAGTAAAGCAACAGTAAAGTATGTCTTTTAGGCAAAAGCAAAACTCAGGTCATAAAAGATAGAAGATGAAGTAATGTACATTAAGAAACCAAATAGTGCAATGATAAAATAGATGGTAGCTAATCTGAAATATTATTGACCAAAAAGAGTAATCATGATGTAATAAAATAGCAAATATGAATGTGGATACTCAGTTTCCAGCCTCACTTGTCAAAATTAAATGTTTTGATACTTTCCTTTTAAATAAAAGTAAAAAAAAATCCAGCATGCAACAGATGATTGTGTTTATATTTCAGAAACAATTTACTAAGTTAAATCAATACTACCAGTATTAATGTTCTCACCTATATCATTAAAATACATGTAATTTTGAGTAGCCATTGGACATAATTTCTCGTTCTAAATTTAAAAACTTAACTGCAAAGCATTATATCACTTGGAAAATACTGGTATTTGACTGTGGTCAATTTATAAACATAGCCTTCCAACATTATCCTTTGAATTTTGTCTAAGTTTTACATATACTTGTTTTGGAGGTTGGCAGCATATTCTCCAGAAGTTTGCATTTATGTTACACTTCTGCAGATAATAATGAGCAAAAAATATTCTCAACAAGATACAGACCCACTAAATAAAATGATAATCACTATACATTCCTTATGAAATATATTATTAAATATAACTGTATTATAATATGAATAATATAAATATTACTAAATATATATATTCAAAGCATGGTTTCTATTCCTTATCTGATTTTTGGCATTTATAACTTTAAAATCTTTTCCTGGATTAATATAATAATGAAAGATGCAAACACAGATTTGAAAATCATTCAACATTTGTGTTAGATTTTTTAGCTCACTATGGTGCCCAGGCAAGCCGCCGCGAACTCAGCAATCCTCCTGTCTTTGCCTCCCGAGTGCTGGGATTACAGGCATGAGCCATCACGCCCAGCATTATATGTGGTAACCGGGGATCGAACTCAGGTCCTTACGCTTGCGAGGCAGGCGCCGGAACCACTGAGCTAACCCTCCGGCCCACTGTGTTAGATTTTTTAAATCCATAAATTATCATGGAAAATATGTGAGCAAATAAACTCCCAGACTTAGTAATTTAGGTTAAAATTGCTTTATTGTTTGCTGACCTATATCATCACCCATCATTTATACCATCTGCTTTATTTTATTCCTTTTTATATTTTATAATCCACAATCCAAAGTACACATATTACTATTAATATATATCATGATAGATGTTCAGATAAGTGGAGAGCGGGAGGAAAGAAAATTTTGTTACTAAACATATAAATTTGTTTTTATCAAGTGCATTTTCTTAATGCTTATAGTTCTCACTTGGCAAATGACCAGGTAAATATATCCAATTTCACATCATCTTGGTAAATGAAAATCTTTCAATTTTTTTTTTTTTTGAGACATGGTCTCACTTTGTTCAGGCTGGCCCTGAGCTCACTATATAGCCCAGGCAAGTCTTGAACTCAGCAATCCTCCTGCCTCTGCCTCCTGAGTGCTGGGATTACAGGTGTGAGCCACCACACCCGGTGAAAATCTTTCAATCTTATATGTAAATAATTAAAAACTTAAAACTTCTACAGGTCAAAAAAAAGTAAGAGAATATTAACAGTCTATTCAAAGAAATGTCCCCCAAATGGTGTTTTCAAAGAAATGATACTATTGATTTCTTTCCTAAAGTATATAATTATGAAGAAGTCTATTATACTAGTCGCTATAATATTATACAAAGTATGAGACACTCCAGAATTTTAATAAATTAGTGAAAAATATGGATTCTTCACATAAAAATCGAATCTATGCAGTTACTCTAATTTTTTAAAAATTGTGTCCTTATCAAAGACATTATTCACCTTTCAACAGAGATTAATATTTTTCTGCTACATTATAAAGAAAAAACAGAATAAATATTAAAATAAAATGAACAGTGCTATTATAATATCAGCCTCAGAATATTTTCAATCAAAGAACAAATGCTACTTCCATAATAATTTTTTATCTATTAACATGAAGGATACAATTATGCGTACAACTTGGAAAGATGTCCAAGATTAGTTATGTAGATATCATATGAAACTTTTACCTCAAGCAAAAACAGTGTTTCAGTCTCTGAATAGCACCCCTTACCTCACCCTACTCAGTACCAACTTGAGTGACCTAGTATCTTGGCTCAGCAGGTGGATGCAAATGAGATTGATGACGTCAACTCTAGTTATGTGAAGTAACATTTCCCTGCATCTTGGCTATTGATTTCATCCTATAATAGTATGCATTAGCCTATTTTCTGTTCCTGCTAACAACATCAGAGACCATGCAAGACATTTTTAAAAAGAAATTTTTATTCTGCTGGTTCTGGAGGTTCAATGTCAAGGCCTTCATCTGATGATGGCCTTCTGGCTGGCAACAGACTGAGGTAGTACTTACATCACATGGTCAGAGGAGCAGAGCACAACTCTGTGTGGCTCTTCTGGTTTCCCTCTTCTTGCAGTCACCACCATCCAGTCCCAGTGGTGAACTACGTAGTGCTAATTACTTCCCCAAACTCCAACAAGGTAGTCAGATTAAAGTAGCGCACTGTTACGACCTCACACTTGGAATTAAATTTCAGCATCAATTTTGAGGGGAATACACTGAAACCATATCTAACTGAGAACACAATGAGTTTTATTTGAGAACTTTTATAGCTAGAAAAATGTTCATTGCAAATAACATAATGGAAATGTTTGAAAACAACCTTTGTATCTTTGGAAATCAAATTATTTGTAAGACGCATGAAATTCTCATAGTTAGCAGTCAAAGACAGTTACTCTGAATCAAGCTAAAAATAACTTACAATGTAAATCTGAAGCCATTCCTCAATGTTTTCTTTAAATATAGCAAGTTTTTGTTTTCTCGATTACAACTCATAGTAGTAATCATTGGACAGTGAAGTAACTAAACAGTCCATAATTTTCTACACATGTAAAAATGAATGCACTACCAGTTCTAATTACCATTCCTTAATCTCTCCTCTCTGATCAAATTTTTCAAGTATCTTAATTCTACCAATAGGAAAAAAAATAAAACAATTTCAGAAGTGCAGTGATCATGAATCTACCTTTAAAAGTCTAGGAGTGCCAGATATTATGATGAAGTGTAAATTTTACACAGTATTTTTAATTTTACACAATATTTTTGGAAATTTAATTGTCTAATAATTAGTTTATAATCTACTTTATTATGGTCTCTGCCATAATATCAAGTGATATATAACATTTTATATTTATATTTTATTTTAAAATGCCATTGCTAACATTTTATAAGCTTCTGTATCCCTAGAATTCAATATATTTATAATAAAATAAAAATGAAAAAGATGAATGAGTCAAGTCTTTTCTGGGACAAAAATACTCAAAAGTACTTTCCAATATATTATTATCACTTAAGGACAGGACAGTACTTCAACAGAGAAATCATCAGTTAATTTATATAAATCAGAAAAAATTAATAATTATTAGGAAGAATGAGGCAGTTGGCCAGTTTTTTCTGGAACATTCACCAGGTTGATGATGTGCTTGACTGAACCTATGCCAGCTTGCCAGACCAAACTGTGAAATTATATGAGAAGACTTAAATTGTTGTGAGCTTCTAAATAGCCGTGATGGGAATATTTACACCTCAGAAATTGGTAAATACTATAAGTCAGAGTTTTTTCCTTGTTTTGCCCCTGGAAAGTTACTTTCCAAGAACACAACTAAATGCCATTCAAAGTGGCTTCAGTAAATTAGAATACATATTCTTCTGTGTCTCACTCAATAACCCATGTTTTTCATCTTGGGATAGTATGGATTCCATTGTGCCACTTATCTTTAATAATCTGTTGTTAGGGGGCCGGAGATTTAGCTCAGTGGTTCTGGAGCCTCCCTAGAAAGCACAAAGTCCCTGGTTCAATCCCGGTAACCACATAAAACAATACTGGGGGTGGTGGCTCACGCCTGTAATCCCAGCACTCCGCAGGCAGAGGCAGGAGGATTGCTGAGTTCAAGGTTTGCCTGAGCTACATAGTGAGCTCGGGGCCAGCCTGAACTACAAAGTGAGATTGTGTCTCAAAAATAATAATAATAATAATAATAATAATAATAATAATAATAATAACAATAATAATAATAATCTGTTGTTACATATTGGTGCAGCATTAGTAAAGTTAATAAAAATTTCAATTATATTTTATCTAACATTAAAGTTAACCATGCCTCTTTGATTAAATTATTAATGCCTGAATGTACAACTAGGAAATGTGTTATTTATTTTATAGTCAACAGAAAGATTTCACACTGGGTAAGGCCATAATTAGAACATGATTAACTCCTTCTCTGGCAGTAGGTCAAATGGCCTTTCTCTTTAGAAGAGATGAGACACAAATAATCAGGAGGTTATCACAACTATCTCCAGTAGAGGTAACTAGGTCTTCAAGTATATCATAGTAAACCAGCAAGTATATCACAGTATACCATCTGTGTAAGATACTGAAATGCCATACAGGAACGTAGCTTTGTTGGATTAATACAAAATCTACTCATAAGACAGTTTGTATGAATTGAAGCTATTGCACCAGAGCAACTTGCTTTTTAATTAGTTCTTAGAGAGCACTGTACCATTTCTAATTAGTTGATGAGAGTAATGAAGTGAATTGATATTCAGATTTTTAGAGCATTATGAACTTGTGGCTGATTGAAATAATTTTTGTTCTAGAAACAGCTTATCTTTTAATGTTAGTTTTCCTCTGTCTTTCCAATTACCAACTTAGGAGGAATCTCTTTTATCAGAATCAAAAGTTTCTTTATCTTTTTCTTTCAATCTTTCTTTTTTTCTTCCTTAATTCCTTCCTCCCATCATTTCTTCCTTATTTCTTTACTTCTTTTCTCTCTTTTATGTTTTACTAGTGGATTTCTGTTTACCTTAAGACTATTCTATTAGATTTGATCTTATCTTTGAAATATCATGAATATATGGTTTAAGATATAGAACTTTAGTTTTAATTTTTATTGCTCTTAGTTATTATTTTTAAATAGCAAAGAACTAATTGGTTCCAGTGTTGTAGGTAGAAAAAGCAAAGTATACCTACTTATCCTAGTATTTATTTCTAGATCTTACATAGATTCTATGAAGTTGATTACACTAAAGCTAAAAATATAGATAATACATATATATTACAGTTTATGACCCTAGTTGGGTAAATATTACTTTTAAAAAATAACTACTAATTTATCACATTAATCTTCTATCCTCTTGAGCTATTGTATTTAAATTTAAGAACTGTATCCGCTCCTCTTTTCTGCCCTTGTCTAAAAACCCTACATTAAAGTCCAGTAACAGGACTGATTTCTGTCTTTATCTGTCTATGCAAATCACCAAACAATTCCTTCAGATCTTGTTGCTGGCCGGCACGTTGGTAAAATTCTTTCTGAACAAAATTTTTGATGAGCCATGAACCCCTATGGCTAGAGACATGACTTATAATGATGCCTCTGAAATACCTCAGTGTCCTTTTCTCCAGTGATCTCCCTGTGTCACCTTCTTGAAGCATATTCTGATTTCCTACTGCGCCTAGAGCCCAAATCCTCTCCTCCTTCCCCAGAGCCCAGAGAACTCCATGTAGGCTGTAAAAATCCTCCTTTCGACATGCCACACTACTTCTCTCTGAAAGCTCTTTTCTTTTCCCTTTGTCCCCTTCCGACTTCTCTGAAAAGTGTGGCTATTAGAAAGGGGCCAACAAGCGGTGGCATAGAGTCCACCCATTTGGAGAAGACAGAAATTTGCCAGCCCTGCAAGGAACTCCTACTCCCAAAGGACATCCTGTAGAATATTTACCTGCACTCTTGTCCCTGGAGGCGACCAGCAGGAAAATACGCGTTACCTGAAAATGCACCAACTGAAAAAGTTCCAGTCCACACTTAGGACGTATCTCTGGTCTAGCTCAGTTTCCTCTGTGTACATGAGTGATCTCTGGTTACCCAGGGATACGAGAGGATTTTTTTTTTCCTTGTAGATTACTTTTGTTTGCAGATGCCTCCATTAATCATCTGGTGTTTCTGCTCCTTTGGTCAACTGAGTCTACAATCGCAGTCTAGCGGAGTTGAGATTTCCATTTTGGTTTCTACTTAGCTTGCCATTTTGAAAAATTGTGCCCCAGGCTGTTTGTTGATTTATTTACTAAACTATACACTTACTTGTTATGAATTTCTTTTCCAGATTACATAATCAAATCAGACACCTTTACCAGTGAAGTGGGTGGTTTTCCTGAAAAGCAACATCTGGGGAAAAAGTGGTGCCCAGCTCTGCTCGGGTGAGAGAATCGGGGGTGAAGGTGGAAGCACAGCCAGGACACAAGGTCTGAGGACCTCGCGGTTTCCCTGGAGCTTGAGAAGATTGTCATCAGGGATTGCTCTGTCTTAAGTCAGTTTCAGAGGCCCAGGACCCTTACATTAACTTTTTCAATGCCAAATTTAAGATTTCAGAAGATTTGCCAACCTCTCTTTGCTACTTATAATTGTGGCTTGAGTTTTTTTCTTTGTTAGATTTCCCCCCGTTATCTCATTTTATCATCATAGCTCTAAAAATGAATGTTATATTGTAATTTAGTAGAAAGATAAACCCAAGAGCAAATAGATTTATAAATACAGTCAAAAGGAGAACTTTATATACCCAAAATATGACAGAATGACTCGTTCCATCCAACACAATTGTATCAAACTAGTAGGAGAGTATCCTTTGTGCAGAGCATGTAGAAAACAAAATAACATGACCACCCAGAAATAAGCATGTATGTTCCCAGATGACCCCTTCACTTCATGAAGGGAAGCAGAGCTGTCCCTTTCCACTTTTTCTATGACTATTTTCTATTCTTTTCTATAACCAGTCTTCTCAGTACTGTAAGACATTGCATTACTAGGTAAAATGAATTTAACTGAAATTAGAAATATACTTAGATACCAGAGAAAATAAGGATAGCTTATTTAGACAATATATAATTCCCATTAGGAATAATATCTTTAAAACACAGCATAAAGGTGATAAACTATATCAGAGTCTAACAACCACTTTGTTTGTTTTCCACTTCTATAACTGATGTTAGAAACATTTTCATAAAATGTTCCCCACAGGTATATTCAGTCTTTCTATAAAACATTTAACATAATAATAAAAACAGCATAGCTTATTTTGGAGTGGAAATTCTGAGTAATTTCAACATTAAGCTATGGGACTGCTGACAAAGAATTTAAATGCTATCATGAGATACTATGGAACAAACCGTTCTAAATTCCAATCACCATTTACGTTTTCTTGAAAGATATAAACAATATCTCAATTTTAATTTGTACTTCAAGTTTCAAATTTGTTGACTATATACTTCAATTTCACAGCTCAAAACTGGCTTAGATTATCCTATTAGTCAGCCTAGGTTGTCACCGAAAATTGCACGGATTTGGAAGCTTAAAAGTGGGAATTTACTTTTCACAGTTCTAGAGCCTGTAAGTTCAGGTTACCACCTATCAAGAGAGACAAAGAGGAAGGAGGGAGAGACAGAGACAGAGAATGACAGAGACAGATAGAGACAGACAGAGAGAGAGAGAGAGGAAGACGGACAGACAGAGAAGTCTGAGAGACATCTGATGTCTGGTACTTTTTTCTGTGTGAAGAGCACCATTGTCCTAGGACCAGGACTCCTCCTCTTCTAACCCTCTTTTCTACACAACGTGTCATCTTCAAATAACAGCATATTGGGGTTAAGGTTTCAGCGTATGTTTTGAGCACACACATGCAGAGAACAAATATTGAGTCAATTCACTCCTACTTTCAAAGAATATTTGAATATTCAAATATATTTTCAAATAATACATTTTGGAGGCCTAGTGTCAAAGAGCAAATGAAGCGTTTGCCTTTTTCCTTTAAGCACTGAAATCTCATTTCCTTTTTCTCATGTACAACTTAACACTTTCCAAAGTCTCAGAACCTATGAAAAGCTATATTTCTAATAGAAGAAAAAAATATATTTTTCCAATCAAAATTGTTCACATTTAATATAAAATAATTTGTAAAGAGGTATTAACTGTCAAATCGTTGAGTAATATTTTCCAAAATTTTCCCTTCTTTTGTTAGTTGAACATCATAATTTAGCATTTGTTTAAATTCTACTTCATTTTATTCATCCATTGGGCAGATAATGTAAGTGAAATATGAAAAGGTTTAAGCATTGAGTAGAAGAGTATATACACCATGAATCCAAAATTATGTAACAATAACAACTGGGAAATTACTGAATGGTAGAAATATTTATGTGCATGTACATGTTTGTTTTGTTAAAATATATGTTCTAAATCTAACTGTAAGCAGAGCATGTATTTAATAGCATTTTTTTCCCTAACTTACAACTTTTCAATATGAGGCTATTTGTTTTCAACTTCTGTAAAAGTCTATATTTTGGAGGAAGGTATCAGTCAGTATTGTTTATCGAATTGGACCTCATTATGATTTCATCTTCGAGTCCCTAGTAACTTCCTCTGCCTGAAGCTTCTTCCGCCACTTCCAATTTTAATAAACAAATTTGCAAGTGGCTTTTGAAGCTCTTCACATTACTGCAAAGATAAAAGACAGTCAGCCCTCCCGTGTCCCCATCGCCCCTCGCAGAGCCGCGCCCTACTCAGCTGGCCAGGAAAAGGAAGTGAGACGCTGTGTGCCGAGCGGAATCAGTCGCTCTCACGGCTTTGTTACACTGCCTTCTTCTCCCAGGAATGAAACAAAGACACACTTGCACGTTCTGGGGAGATACCAGTTATATATGTATCCTTGTTGGGGCCTAATTCACTTATTACACTCTTGGACTTTCCTATTCTCTTCAAAGAATTTCATTTGACTGAGCTTTTCATTACACTTGACAATCTTGTGACATACCTTGAAGTGTTTTCAAATCAAAAGAGACAAAAAGCAATCATATAACGAAATTTTTCTTGCCTGCGAAGAGCATTTCCCCTTATGTGGTTCAATGTTTAAACTATTATTTTAAAACATAGAACACATACTGGTTTTTCTCCATCGTGCCGAGCTAATTGTGTGATGATTTCCCCCAAAGTCAGGTAGCTTGAAACTAAATGTAATCTCTGGTTGGGTAACTGCGCCAGTAATGTTGTTGCTTATGCATGAGGTGTGGGGGAGGGGGAGGAGGAGGGGCGGGAGACCCAGGGGCAGGGCCAGAAGCACCAGTCCAACCTGGGCCAGAGTCTGAGTACCAGCTAAAAACGTCAGATCAAAGAGTGCGTGTAAAAGCCCTGTTTTTCACGAGAGAGAGAGAGAGACTCACAGACAGAGAGTCAGAGACAGAGGGAGACAGAGAGAGACAGAGAGCCAGAGACAGAGAGATAGAGAGACAGAGAAACAGAGAGACAGAGAGTGACAGAGAGACAGAGAGAGAGAGAGAGAGAGACAAGAGAGAAACAGAGACAGAGAGAGAATGTAAAAAGTTACTGGCAAACCAGAACTTTTAAATCATGCTGTGTGATGAGGAATCTGTACAAACAAGACTGGCATGAATTAGAAAAGAAATCATGTTTTGTAGATCTGCTGGGCAGTAAAATGAGGCATCTCGCTCATCCCTTGTTCTCCCGTGTCCAGAAGTTTCTCCGGGCCCAGGGCTGCCAGGGCGCTGGGATGGATCCTGCCATGAACGGACGAATGGCCGTCGTTTGTAGAACTTACATTCCTGGGTAAGGTCACAGGCAACGAGCAAACACACTTATATCATGGCAGGGAAGGGTAACAGTCCAGAAGAAAAATAAAGCAGGCTAAGAGAAAAGGAACATTAAATTAGATCAGGTAAATGACGACGGCCTTTCAAATTAGGTGAAATATGAGCAGAGAACCGAATAAAGTGATGGAGGAAGCCATACATATTTCTGAGTAATGCACCTTTCAGACAGAGAAAATAGAAAATGTCATGTCTATGAACAAAGAACACGCTGGGCTGCAGCAGCGGCGAGATAGTGAAGGTGACTGGGACCGAGCAGAGAGAGAGGCACGGGAGGGTTTGCAAGTGTTTCCTAATGAACATTAAATGTGCCCGTCATAGTGTTCTTTCCATGTATAAAAGCATGCTTCCATGAGAGTGAGAAGGTAGCAGAATTTGAGCAAGTGTGATCCTGATTTAAACAAGGAGTGGCTGCTTTATATTTACATCTCAATGCAGTCATCTTCCTGTCAAAATTTCAAAGATGACAACCACTTTGCTCCCATTTTTGCTACTTTGTGAAATGTAAGGATCCATGCACTACTCAGCACTTTAGTTATACACTGACAGCTATAAAACATTCTTCAAGAAATTTATAATTATGTTTCCATTCTAATACAAAGCCTGTGTTTGTCTCAATATAGAAAAATAAATGCGTCATAAATTCCTTATTGAAAGCATTCCCCTTAGCAAATTTACTTTGACTTTTTAATTTTTCTAGGTAAATCTAGCACGATTTTTGCAATGCACTAACAATGTTATGATAAAATCTGGTCTTATAAAATGAGTTAAAATCCTTCCATTGCTACTGACTGTGAGATTCAATTTATCAGAAATAATTCAGTTTCTGAAAAGTGGTACAGGATGGACAGTAAAAGCCTATCTCTTTTTTTGAGAAATGAAATCAATTTTTTCAAGAAATTTAGAATGGGGATCATTTTGGCTCCTTTTTAAACCATAAGTCTGAGGTAACTTGGCATGTTCTCATGCCTGGAAGTCTCATTAGCGGAATTCACAGCATTTGGATGTCATCTGGGACAGTTGGGCTTCTCTTTGTGTGATTAGCTTGGCAACTATTAGTATCTCAAAGTGAAGACAAGATCAGAAAATAATTATAGTCCTCCATTTATCAGGAATGATGAAAAGTCAGGAAATATTTTAGAAAAATATTTTTTTAAAAATCAGGAAATTTTTGTTTAAAAATTCAGGTGCATTATAAATTAAATGAAACAATAAAGTATTCATTTATGCTTTGAATATATATTTTGAATATATATTCACTAAGTGAAAACCTTGTGCTAGGCACTGTGTCTCCAGCCATTATTAAGGATAGTATACTGTGCATCCTCGTAAAACATACTTTGTTCACAATGATTGACAGATAATTGATTGATATGCTTGAAAGTATACTGAACAAAAATGTAGAAGACTTCCAATTCTGGCAAAGGCAGAATAGGGAAATACGAACTTGGTCTCTGTAAATAACTAGAAAAAAGTGGTTAAAATATAATACACTTACCGTAAAAAATGTTACAGTTCCTAAAAGTGAACAGGATCAAGATGTGAAAAGAAACCTAGGAAAACAATCAGATTTTCAACTCCTTTTGTAATAAGTAGATACTACAGATCTCAGAAAGACTGCTTAAAACCCTGAAGAGTGAAAGAGACCAAAGTTAGGGACAAGGCGTGCCTGAGAGGAGAAGCCCTACAGAATCTCATGGATCAGAGGTACTCTGAGGGGCCAGTTTGCAAGATCAAGGGACTATTAAAAGAACTACTATGATTCATGTAGACTAATTATTAAATATTACAAGGGATTATTGAATGATGTGATCCTAGGACTGTAAAGCTCTTGGCAGGCTATCATATGTAATAAATACAGCTGTTGCCAGGCACGGTGGCTCAGGCCTATAATACCAGCACTTGGGAGGCAGAGGCAGGAGGATTGCTGAGTTTCAGGTTTGCCTGTGCTAAAGAGTAAGCTCAGGGCCAGCCTGAACTAGAAAGCGAGACCCTGTCTCAAAATAAATACATACATACATACATACATACATACATACATACATACATACATACAGCTATCATCCTGACCTCAAAGCATGTTGTTAATAACTATAGTTTTTTCTTTTCACTTATCTGGGCTCATATTCACATAGAAGGAGTAGTAGAAATATAACTGTACAAAATTTAGGAATTGAGAGGATCATGTAAAATATGAGGCAGTTGGAACAAGAAGAAAAATAGCACTGCTAAATGACTCCAGCCTCAGCCCTGACTCTGTACATTTATACACAGCCAAGCACAAGACACTTCATCTATCTGCTCTCAAGAGGTATCAGTTTGTGTCTTTCCAATTTATCTCATCAAGACAACTATTATATATTTTTAAAATACTGATGAAATAATAAGTTGAACAACTAATGAGATCACAATAAAAGTGCAATCTGATTTTTCTAGCCAAGAAATTAACCAATAGATCTCTGCCTTATAGCTCCAACCCATCACAATTAGATAAAAAGGTGCCATAAATTTCAAGATTGTCCAAGCATTGTTTGGTCTCCAATCTTCTAATTCTTTTTTTCAATGTAAGTTTTGTGTATGTTTGTTTTTCTTTAGACAAAATATCAAGAGCAACTTTCTTTGTAAAAACATATATAATTTTTTTCATGGTATTTAGCACAACTGACCTGTTGGTATCTCAGAGGTATTTTTTTTTTAACTTCTCTGTGACTTCTGCTACCACAGATCAAGGAAGGGGGATAGGACTAAATAAGAATAAAGATACAACATTACAAGTATAAATTCTTCTTGAGGAATGTGTGATCATAATGTATTCCTAAAATGTACCCATAAACTCAATTTATTAAACAACAAAAAACCAACCTATGTCTCCTTCTGATATAAAAGAAAAAGATGTATACACTGAACCTTTAGCTTTGTCAGGAACTGAAGTTGCTAGTTTAAAACTCATGTTAACTTGGTTGGACAATCACATTTCTCGCACTTAAAATATAAGACATGGGGGTTGTGGGGTGGGAAGGGGAACGGGGAAAAATGAGAATTAAATTGTGTCATATACTGGCATAAATTCCCAATATTGAGTGTTATCATGATGTATACATACAATGTACCAATAAAGATAAATTTGTTTTAAAAAATTGATGATTAAAAGAATGGAAACAGGGCCGGAGGGTTAGCTCAGTGGTTCC
>PVIC010001149.1:0-97410 GCA_004025085.1 Thryonomys swinderianus
CTTCTTACTGGTGGTTTCTGACTGACCGTGGGAATTAGTTACCTTTCCTTTTCCTTGAGGCATCCTTTGAGCCTGAGGCAGTGGTCTCTTTTCTTATTTCTACTTACTTCTGGAACTTGTCTTCTGACTCCCATTCACAGGGAGAAGGAGACATAAGTGCAGAGTGAAGTCATCTAAATCCCCCAGTTGCCAGGTACCCAGGTGAAGGTCTCTCCCTGGTCCCTTGGAAGTCAAGGTGACGGAAGCATCTCTCTCCACCTCACCTCCTGCGAGTGGGAAGCTGCTCACTGTCCACTGACACCTTCCACCCTAGTATGGTCTTTGCAGGTCTTTTTTTTTTTTAAATCTTATTGGTACATTATATGTGCACATCATGATCACACACAATATTGAGAAATTATAGCAGTATATGACACAATTTAACTCTCATTCCCCCACCCACCTTACAACCCCCTGGCCCTATATACATAAATTTTGTTTCCTTTTTTATTACCATCATGTTTTTTCTTCCCTTTATTACTTACCCCTACGCCCCATTTCCTTTTGAGTATTTTCTATTTCACAAAATCTACCATATATTCTAGAGCTCATTTACATTTTCAGTTTCTCATACCAGAGAAAAAGATACAATATTTACAGATCTGTGACCTATTTATTTCACTTATGAGTATGTCTTGAAGGTACATCCATTTGAATATAAATGACTTAAATTTATTCTTTATGGCAGAGTAATATGCCATTTTATAGAAAACCCACATCTGTATCCAGTCTCCAATGGAGGAACAATTTAATACAGTCTTGTACATTTTAGCAAGTGGCACTTGGTGACATATTTCACAACCATTTTAGAATCAGATTATTTTTCATCTGAGGGAAAAAAATTAGACAAAACTTTTAATTTCTCAAAAAATAAAGTCATGTGTGTCTAGTGTTACAGAACTGAAAACAGAAAATTACAATACATACGTGTAACCTTAGACAAAGTAACTATGAATAAATATATAAAGTTTTAATGTAATAAGTTTAACAAACACTGTCACACCATCTTTTAAGCACTGCACAAAATTACTGGATAACCAACAACTTTGATAATGAAAGAACTATTATGGAGTCCCCATTATCAGCTAAGTAAACAACTCTAAAGAGCCCAAGCAGCTTGTCCAAGCACACAGCTGGTGACGGAAGCAGGAGTCAAGGCTGGGCAGTGTGTCTCCAGAAGGATGGGTTCTAACCTTCGTGTGTATTTCCCCTCAAGATACCTGAAAGCCTTATGGAATTCTAAAAGGAAAATATTTCTTATCAGTCTATAATCCAGCTCTACAATTTCAACCATTCTTGTGCCATACTCCCAAATTCTTTGCTTTCGAGGAACCCTGTCTCTTAACTGAAAAATCAGATCATGTCCACATTTCAGTGTGTTTAAATTACTCACTAGAACTACCTTTTTAGTGAATCATTAAAAGCCGCTAAGGTTGTAGTTTATTTTAATCTCCCAAGTTTCATCCAGTTACTTTACCACACTTTTCTACATCACGCAAACCTCTGTCCTTATGCCCCGAACATGTAAATGCTATTAATTTCTTTGTGTTTTATACTAAACAGTTTGATCCCTCTTTTGTTTTGGTACACCCTGTAGTCCTTAATTTACAGGTGGATTGATTTTTCTGAAAAGTCATTCTTGAACATTCCATCCACCCACCCACCCACCATCCATCCTTCTTTTTCTCCATCCATTTGAGAGCCCTTTATTCATCTTTCTATATATAAATCACCTGCTCATTGAATAACATCTTCTCTGTGCTCCAGGCACTGAAATAAAATAAAAAGATATCTAAGCAGATACAAGTCTCTATTCCCTCTGTGTTAGTCTTCTCATATCCAGAAATACATGCCTTCAATTTCTTATTACATCTACTTAAAAAAGTTTGTATAAACCTCTCTTCTGCACTATGACCTGAGAGCCTCCAGAGTTACCAAAAAGGTATCTCAAAAAATACAGCCTTCGGGGCCCAGAGATTTAGCTCAGTGGTTCCACCGCCTGCCTCACAAGCACAAGGTCCTGAGTTTGATCCCCAGTAACCACATACAATGCTGGGAGTGGAGACTCACGCCCACCAGCAATCAATACCACATACCACAGTGCAGGGCGTGGTGGCTCACGCCTGTAATCCCAGCACTCGGGAGGCAGAGGCAGGAGGATTGCTGAGTTCTAGGCTTGCCTGGGCTACATAGTGAACTCAGGGCCAGCCTGAAGTACAAAGCGAGACCCTGTCTCAAAAACAACAACAACAAGAAAATACAGCCTTCATTTTCCCAGGTATTTAGCAAAATTCTTCACACATATTTAATAAATTGTGGATCATCTAATTACTTGATAAATGCATGTGTTAATGAGAAGCAGATGTATACATGACTCTAAAAATGTAGTTCTTGCTTTTTTTAAATTGAATTCTTTATTGTTACAATTTATATACATCTTACAATCACACATAACATTGGGGAATTTGTAGCAGTATATGACACAAGTTAATTCTCATTTTTACCCACATCCCTACCCACCCACACCTCCCTACCCCCTATATACATGCTCTTTTATTTTCTTTCAGAATCATATTTATTCCTTCCTCTCATTACATCCCCACACCAAATTTCCTTTGGAAATTTCCCATCCTACAAAGACTGTCATACTTTCTAGAGCTCACTTGCATATACAGGTGCTCATATCAAAGAGAAGATCTGATATTTGCCTATCTGTGATCTATTGATTTCAGTCATTAGCGTGCCCTCCAGGTGTATCCATTTGCACTTGAATGAATCAATCTTGTCATTCTTTATTCTTGCTATTTTTATATTATTGTTTACAGTTAAACATTCAGACATGCATAGTGTCTAGCTTCAAGAACTCAGAGCATGAACTGGTTTTCTAACAGCTATGGAAATAAATGTAGTTGAGTCAGAAAGGCTGTAGTTGGCATAGATGTGGGACCCTCTGGACAGGAGAGAAATGTAGCCGTTCAGTTTTAGGATTTGCTCTGCTGTCAAAAGAAGCTTAAATTTGTACAAATAGAAACTTACAGCAAGGAAAAAAAAGCAAAGAACAAAAAAGAGAGTTCCAAAGTTTTCGAGGACATGTGGTTTCAGTTTTTTCCTGTTCAAAACTAGATTCTCTGCTTCATTTTCAAGGTGTCTTCCATAAAGGGTTTTATAGATATTTATTTAATGATCTACCTGTTTAATGATTATTCAGACCCATGATCCCATTCTTAGCCTTACAATCACTCATTTTTGTACAGTTCTCAATCTCTTCCTTCTGTGGAGTATACTTTGTTTTACAGAGCTGTAATAATTACTGATAGTACTGCATGGTAGTGTTGTAGTTTTATGATCTGTTACATATTACAGTACTCATGTGAGAGTTATGCAAATAAAAGCAAAGTCATCAAGTTGAACTTTCCTTTGACCATTTCTTTTTTCTGAATAGTATGATGTTTACACCATGTACAATTCTTCACTTAACAACTAATTCACTTACTGACCTAATAGCAGGAACAGAATCTGTGATTTCTAGAAATATAATAGAGAACCTTACTATGCCAAGTGACTCACAATCCTCTCAAAATCAATGAAAACTCAAATACATTAGAGGGAAAATGTATTTAAGACATTCCTGTTCTTAATACTGTATTGACACGTGTGCCACGTACTCGAGCTGACTTCCAGCACACTTTCTGCAAACCGTGGCCTACAGTCCCAGAGAATTACTCACGATTCATAGAAGATAACTGTACTTTTTAAGGGCCTTTTTATGCTTATCTAATAAAATAAATAATAATGATTTCTTTGATGTTACTGTATCAAGGAACAAATTTCCTCTAAGGAAATTATTCATATCCCTTCCACAACAGGGTGAAAGTGGTGAGTCACCTGCCACTGACCTTACATGTTGATGTGTACTTATCTAAACTGCACATCTGTTCTTTATTTTCCAATAAAGGGACCATATGCCCCTTGACTCACATATAAGAGCGTCATGTTCTAAAACAAACACACTGAAGTTAATTTAGAGGATAAAAAGAACTTTGAAGAGGATTCACATTTAATGCTCTAGCTGTGAAAAATAAAATTTATTCCTAAATGTAACAGTGACATTTCATTGTTTTCTTCTCTCATGCTCTGGGGAATAAAACAGACTAATAATATAATTTTTTTAAAAACTAAGGAATTAACATCCATTATAGGGAGTTTTTGATAAAAACCTGTGCCAAATGCTGTAAACAAGTTTTGTCTAGGGGCTTAAGCAGCTTGAACTTTAGAATAAATTTTAAAAATATTCTAAAATATAAGATGGTATTTTTAGTGAGTCAGCTACAGCTTTAGAAAAATATGGGCCATGAATCTGAAACTTATAAGTTGACCATAATAAAAAAGTTTCACACCTTTTAAAAATATGTTTTTACATTACTGATTTTTAGTTTCTCCTTAGAACAGTATATTGAAACAGGATGATTGTGAACTTTGTTCTAAAAATGGGAAAAATAAAGTTCAAAAAGTTTAAGTAAATAACCTGAAGCCACAGTGACAATAGGAAAGACAGGATTTGAATCCAGGTCTTCTGATAAATATGATAAATAATAATGTGATAATGTGATAAATCTGTTGCTAGTTAACAAAACTGAAATGTGGTCACTTAGGTCATATGAAGATGCTTGTTCTCAACAAGCACAAAATGTAATCATTGAGATATATATCAATTTATTTTTAATTGAATTCTTTATTGGTACATTTTATATACATCTCACAATCACACATAACATTGGGGAATTTGTAGCAATATATGACACATGTTCATTTTCACTTTTACCCATATCCCTACCACCCATACCTACCCACCCTCTATGTACATGCTCTTTTATTTTCTTTCAGAATCATATTTATTCCTTCCTGTCATTACAT
The DNA here is from genome assembly GCA_004025085.1 of Thryonomys swinderianus. NCBI lineage: Eukaryota > Metazoa > Chordata > Mammalia > Rodentia > Thryonomyidae > Thryonomys > Thryonomys swinderianus. The sequence continues at coordinate 4,954 of PVIC010001149.1, forward strand.
CCCCACACCAAATTTCCTTTGGAAATTTCCCATTCTACAAAGACTGTCATACTTTCTAGAGCTCACTTGCATATACAGGTGCTCATATCAAAGAGAAGATCTGGTATTTGCCTGTCTGTGATCTATTTATTTCACTCATTAGCGTGTCCTCCAGGTGTATGCATTTGCACATAAATGAATCAATCTTGTCATTCTTTATGGCAGAATAATACCCCATTTTATTAAAAAACCACATCTTCTTTATCCAGTCTCCAGTTGGTGGGCATTTGGGTTGTTTCCAAGATTGAGCTATCACGAACTAAACTGCTATGAACAAGGGTGAACATCTGTCTTTCCAATGTGCTTTTTAAATTCCTTTGGGTATATTCCTAGCAGGGGGATAGCAGGGTCAAATGGGACCCATAGTCCTAGTTTTCTGAGAAATCTCCACACAGATCTCCACAATGGTTGCACAAGTCTGCAATCTCACCAACAGTGGAGAAGGGTTCCTTTCTCCCCACAGCCTTGCCAGGATTTATTGTTGGTTGATTTTGTAATCGCAGCCATTCTCTGTGGAGTGAGATGAAATCTCAGTGTTGTTTTCATTTGCATCTCTCAAGTGACCAGTGATGTTGAACATTTCTTCATATGCTTCTTAGCTGCTTTGACTTATGCCTCTGAGAAGTGTCTGTTCATTTCAGATGCCCATTTTTGAATTGGGTCTTTAAACTTGGGGAGGCTGATCTGTTTGAGTTCTTTATATATTGTAGATAATAGCCCTTTGTCTGATAAACAGCTAGTAAAGATTTTTTCCTATGTTAGTTGTCTTTTAGCAGTGCCAGTGACTTCTTTTGCTGTGCAGCAGCTTTTAGTAGGATGAGGTCCCATTTGTTGATTATTTCTGCTAGTTCTTGTGCTATAGAGGTTTTATTCATAAAGTCTCTGCCTAAGCCAATGTCTCCAAGAGTTTTACCTAATCTGTTTTCCAGTAGGCTTATTGTTTCTGTTTTAATGTTTAAGTCTTGAATCCATTGTGAGTTTAGTTTTGTACACGGTGAAAGAAATAGGTCTAGCTTTAGTTTTTGGCAGGTTAAAGCCAAGTTTTTCCAGCATCATCTGTTAAGAAGCTGTCTTTCCTCCATTGAGGATGTTTGGCTCCTTTATCAAAGATAAGGTGGCTTAGTGTATCCGGGGTTGTTTCTGGATCTTCTAACCTATTCCACTGGTCCTCAGGTCTGTTACTTTGCCAGTACCATGCAGTTTTTAATCACAGTGGCTTTATAGTAGTGTTTTAGATTGGGGATTGTAATACCCCCTGCTATGTTGTAGTTGCTTAGAATTGCTTTTGCTATTCTAGGTTTCTTGTGGTTACATCAACTTATTATTTCTATCTACCTACCTTTACAGCATATCATTTTCTTAGAAAATTCAAACAGAATTCAGTTGAATCATAACCAGCAAAGGTTTTTAATATACACTAATGTATCACTTAATAATGAAGATATGATCTAAGAAATGTATCATATTTTATCATTATGTGGCCATCATAGCATGTGCTTGCACAAATCTAGATGATATTAGATGGCTACATACCTGGGCTATACGGATATATGTGACGCTAACCAGTAATAGTGTAGACTGTTGCTCCCAGGGTCCTGATGAACAAAACAACATCAGATTAAATCAAGCACAAAAGAAAAGATGTAACGAAGAGATGTAGTAAACATGAGGTGTATGAACTATCATAGGCATAACACCACATACTATTTCATAGTAAATTTGTGTAAGTAGAAAGTTTGCACTGTAAAATAAGAATAAATACATAATATAGCTAAAGTAGTCATTGTCAAATACTACATACTCTAAATAATTGTGACTCTTATTTTTTGAGACAGGATCTCACTGTGTAATTCAGGCTGGCATTGAACTCACTCTGTATCCCAGACTGGCTGCCAACTCATAGAGATTCTCCTACCTCAGCCTCCCAAATGCTGGGATTATAGGTGTGTGCCATCACAACTGGTTGTTGTATTTTTATATGACTGACAGAGAAGCAAGTTTGTTTACACAAACCTCACCACATTCAGACGAGTATGGTACGGCATTACCACATTATGACAGCCACATAGTAACTAGGTGATAAATGTTTCAGCTCCATTATAGTCTTCTGGTATTGTCATTGTCTATATGGCTTGTCCTTGAGAAAAATGTCATTATGTGGCCAGTAGCTTTATTGCATTAGAATTTAGTGACTAAAGTTAACAAAATATGCAGAAGAATTTTAATATTGATGTATCCCAAACTCAGGAAAGATAAATTATTTTCAAATACTTATCCAGAAATATACAAATGCAGCATATATCTATGGGCAAATGGATATTACAGTAAGGTACATTCTATAGTAAAAAAACTATTATATTGAACAGTCTTCCAAATATATTCATTTGAAAATATAAAATTAATATAAACCATTCTCTAAAATAACCCTTATACTGAAGTGGAAAATTTGACACATTTTGAAATTAGGTTCAATGAAAATAAAAATTATAATTAAAATATCAGTTAGGTATGAACAACCATGAACATCACAATAGAATATTTATATACACTCAGATATTTAGGAAAAAATGAGATGGATACTTTTTTTTTTTTTTTTTTTTTTGCTTTTTGGAGAGAAGGTCTTGCTTTGTAGTTCAGGCTGGCCCTGAGCTCACTATGGTGCCCAGGCAAGCCGCCGCAAACTCAGCAATCCTCCCGTCTCTGCCTCCTGAGTGCTGGGATTACAGGCGTGAGCCACCACGCCCAGCATTATATGTGGTAACCGGGGATCGAACTCAGGTCCTTACGCTTGTGAGGCAGGCGCCGGAACCACTGAGCTAACCCTCCGGCCCTGGATACATATTTTAACAATGTATGATCAAAAGGAAAAACAAAGGAGAACTATACAAATGAATGGTGTTAATAATGAGATACTAATTAACTTGAAGTCCTTCTGCATTGCCTGTTTAAAGTGCTGAGGTTACAGATATGCACCTCTAAGCCCACTAGAAGCGGAGTGACATTTTAAAATTCAAAGGTGACTTGGCTTGTAGGATGGTAGTGGGAGTAGGTTTTTGGAAAGAAATAAAACCCAAAGGAACTCTGTCTTCTCTTCCCCTAGGTGATTTCCAGGAACAATTTCAGGAGCTAATACTTCTTGAAGAGAGTGGCTGTAAATTTTTTTTCTTCAGTATTTTTAGTAGATTCAAGAAAACATTGGACCAACAAGAAAGTATTTATTATTCTCTCTTCTTTCAAGGAAGCAAATTAACTAAATATGAAAGAAGAAATGTAAAGTAGATTGATTAGGAAAAGGTTAGGGAAGTAATAGAAAGAAAATATATTAATAGCTAAAAAGTAAGTCTTGGGATGTTCATATAAATGGCTATAAAGGCTATTATTGCCATAATCCTGATAGGGAAGAAATTTTATCCTTCTGAGAAGGATGTGAATTTCAAAAAGAAGTTGCAGAAAATAAAGAAAAAAAGACTGTGAAAAAGTGATTAAAAAGTGACCAACATATATGAAATCCAGCAAATAGAGTTTTCCTCCTTCATTATAGTTTTATTAATACTGGAAATGTCATCATAGTACTTTCCTGTAACTAAGGAGTATTGGTAAAGCTGTCATGCAGGCCTTTATGTTTGAGCCTGCTAATCTGTTTAATAAAATAGAAACTGCATTCTGGAGGACAATATACTGAGAAGCTTTTCATGATTAAGAGTTCTTCTAGAAATTTCTTATGATAGTTAAATCATTCAAGGACCATAAGTGTGTTATAGCAATGGGAAAAAAAGAAATCTCTGCAAATATAAGTTGGAGAAATCCTAGCCATACACAAATGAAATAGCTAGTTCTGAGTGCTGTCACCAGTGTAGTGTGGTAAATTAAAAGTAAGTTATACACACAGATCTCCACAATGGTTGCACAAGTCTGCAATCCCACCAACAGTGGAGAAGGGTTCCTTTCTCCCCACAGCCATGCCAGCATTTATCATTGGTTGATTTTGTGATCGCTGCCATTCTTTGTGGAGTGAGATGAAATCTCAGTGTTGTTTTCATTTGCATCTCTCGAATGACCAGAGATGTTGAACATGTCTTCATATGTTTCTTGGCTGCGTTGACTTCTGCCTCTGAGAAGTGTCTTTTCATTTCAGATGCCCATTTTTGAATTGGGTCTTTAAACCTGGGGAGGCTGATCTGTTTGAGTTCTTTATGTATAGTAGATAATAGTCCTTTGTCTGATACACAGCTAGTAAAGATGTTTTGCCATGTTGTTGGTTGTCTTCTAGCAGTACCAGCGACTTCTGTGGCTGTGCAGAAGCTTTTCAGTAGAATGAGATCCCATTTGTTGATTCTTTCTGCTAGTTCTTGTGCTATAGAGGTTTTATTCATAAAGTCTCTGCCTAAGCCAATGTCTCCAAGAGTTACCTAGCCTGTTTTCCAGCAGGCTTATTGTTTCTGTTTTAATGTTTAAGTCTCATATCCACTGTGAGTTTAGTTTTGTGCATGGTGAAAGAGATAGGTCTAGCTTTAGCTTTTGGCAGGCTAAAGCCCAGTTTTTCCAGCAACATTTGTTAAAGAGGCTGTCTTTCTTCCATTGGGGATGTTTGGCTCCTTTGTCAAAATAAGGTGGCTTAGTGTATCTGGAGTTGCTTCTGGGTCTTCTAATCTATTCCACTGGTCCTCAGGTCTGTTACTTTGCCAGGACCATGCAGTTTTTATCACAGCAGCTTTATAGTAGAGTTTTAAATTGGGGATTGTAATACCCCCTGCCATGTTGTGGTTGCTTAGAATTGCCTTTGCTATTCTAGGTTTCCTGTGTTCCATTTGACCCAGCTATCCCCCTGCTAGGAATATACCCAAAAGAATTTTAAAACTCACATTGGAAAGACAGATGTACACCATTGTTCATAGCAGCTCAGTTCGTGATAGCTCAATCTTGGAAACAACCCAAATGTCCATCAACTGGAGAGTGGATAAAGAAGATGTGGTTTTTTATAAAATGGAGTATTACTCTGCCATAAAGAATGACAAGATCGATCCATTTAGGTGCAAATGGAGACACTTGGAGGATATACTAATAAATGAAATCAATAGATCACAGATAGACAATTACCGGATCTTCTCTTTGACATGAACACCTATAGATGCAAATGAGCTTTAGAAAGTATGATAGCTTTTATAGAGTGCAAAATTTCTATAGGAAACTTGGTGTGGGAATGTGATGAGGGGAAGGAATAAATATGATACAGAAAGAAAATAAAAGAGCATGTATAAAGTGGGTGAGGAGGTGTGGGTGGGTAGGGATATGGGTAAAAATGAGAATTAACTTGTGTCATATACTGGTTCAAATTCCCCAATGTTATACATGATTTTGAGATGTATATAAATTGTACCAATAAAGAATTCAATTTATTAAAAAAAAGTAAGTTATACATAGTGAAAAGAATTATCGTGCAAATTTGTAAATGTGCAGTCATTATGACTATTGTTATGACAAAGTATCTTTGCTATTGGACCATCCAAAACAGCCTTATGAATAAACATACTTACTAAGCAAGTTAATTTTTGAAATCTTCAATTTTAGAGATAAGAATATTTTATCAGAACCTTATTCATCCATCCAAGCCCTTATAATTACATGAATGAAATAAATTAGATATTAGACCTCTCTAAAAGATATTGGGTGGTAACTTAGGCTCCTTGGTTACATTTCAGAGATAGCTGGGATAATTATTAAAGATAAATATGTAATAATTGCACCAGGTCCTCCATATCCAAGTGTAACATTTTGCAAAGTTATCTCTACTATGGTACACAGAAATATCATGATAAATTCATTTGTGATCCAGACATTTCATTCCAGAATCAGTGAGGAGTATAAAAAATGAGAGGAGACAGTATGCAGTTCAGAGAACATGATAAAGAAGATAAAGATACTGGCTCAAACTAATTGGCCTGACACAAATAATTTAAAATTTTAAACCTGTGTTATTTGTCTAATTTTGGAATCCTTGATCTTTTTCTTTTCTTTCTTTCTTTTTATTTTTTTAAAATCAGATATCCAGTGCAGGGCTTTAAGCTAGCAAGGCAGGTGCCAGAACCACTTAGCTAAAACCTCAGCCAGCCCTGGTATCTTCACTTTTTTTTTTTTTTTTTTTTTTTTTTGCAGTATGGGGGATTGAACTCAGGCCCCATCCAAAGCTGGCATGGTACTACTCGAGCTAAATCACCAACGCCTTGGGATCTTCACTCTTAATTGAATCATAATCATAAATTTATATGCATCTGAGAATGAGAACCATCTACTTCTACACAGCTTAGGAAATTACACTATCCAGCTGTTTCGCTAATACTATTTTTATAACACTATACTATTGCTATGTAAGAGTACACTTCTTTCTCAGAAAGATCAAGGTTTCATGTAGCTATTTTCTGTTTCAGGAAAACTCTCTGCCACCCACAGTAAGATTTCTAAATGCATGTCAGACATCCAACTCTTCACCAGCTAGTGAAACTGTTTTCCTTTTTATTATTTGTAACTTTGCCCCAGAGTCTGTACATTGCTGGCTTCACCAAAGCTAAACTGTTACAGCTTAACTCCTGTGAAGTTCTAATTAGACCCCAATGAAAGATGCACCCTATACTGTCTGTCCTAAACCCACAAATTATCTAACTTCACCCTTCACTTTCTAAGATGTTATTAAGGCTTTAGGAAGATAATTCCTTTTGTCTTGCTACCTTTGAAAGCAATAGAATCAGTTTAGTCTTGTAGACAGCTTGCTTTTCAGGGGTTTAGCTTTCTGTAAATTCTTGAGAACTAAGAGGAATGTTATATATTTTCAAAACAGGAAATGTGAAGGCAAACTTTAAAATAATGGTGGTAACTCAGAAGCAGCAGAAAACCAATTTAATGATTTTTTTATATTTTAAAATTACAAATAGTAATGATTACAGTAGAAGGAAATGAAATTGCATTGTACTATGTAGATTTTTTAAAATGAAATGACACACACACTGCCTAACTTTCCTCTTTTAACTTTGACAACTTATAATTGAAAAGTATTTAATTTGACACTGATTACAGCTATGCTGAGAAATCATTTTCATTATATTATTGTATAAGACAAGGATAAGAAAGATGTAAGTGTCCACAGTCTCAGGGATGCTGGGCTTTTTTTTGTTTTGTTTTTTTTGAGACAGGTCTCGCTTTGTAGCTCAGGCTGGGCCTGAGCGCTCACTGTGTAGCCCAGGCAAGCCTGGAACTCAGCAATCCTCCTGCCTCTGCCTCCCGAGTGCTGGGATTACAGGCGTGAGCCACCACACCAGGCATTAAGACTTTGTTATTGACATAAGAGATGCTGTTTCCAAAAGGGCCTAAAATACTTTTGAGAAAATGCACGTTTGCCCCTGGCAATGTGAGTTCCTTTCTAGACCCTCAGCAGCCAGGCTCGGCTGTCCCTGGTGATGAGACCAGCTTCCCGGAGGACCCTCCAACCAGGGCTCACTTGGAAACCTAGAGCTCGTCCTACCCTCCTGAAAATGCCTCTTCCAAACGTCTTTCCTCATGAGACAAGTCACAGTTTTCTCCTCTGTTTCTCATACATCCGTTTCTCTTACAGTAAAAACCAGAAATACAAATGAAGAGCCAAAAAAAGGAAACTAATAGGAAATAAGGAGAGATACGTGTAGAGAAGGAGGCAATATGAGGATGGGGAAGACTGGGAAGAGAGGAGGGTAAGGGAAGGCAAAAATCATCAGTATGTGACGTATAGTATCACAAACATACACTAGTAAGTTTTCAAAGAAAATTATTTTTAAGCTTGATTACAGTAAAAGACACATTAGAATCAATCTCCCTTAAAATACTACTGCTCCGTTTTGAAGCAGTTCTGAAAATCTCGTGTCTTTAGTAGCTCTTTGTGGCTGCCTCAGTGTCTTGGATTGATTGAAAACGCTACTTTTCGTGGTCCTTTGGCTCAGAGGGTGAGCTGGAACTTGCACGGTGTAACATCTGGTGAATAAAGTGGACAAGAACATACTGTAATGTTTTCATTTGACAGAAATTGCCAATAAATGTTTTGAATTGATTCAGGACGTGGAAGAACCCATGAAGAGCCCCTCGGAAAAGATGATTCTTCAAACTGTTTCAAGAATGGCGGGATCAGTGTTTTATAAGTGAGGTCAGGTATTGCCAGCTAGTGGCAATGTGTCTTCTACTGAAATGAATTTCATTAAAATGTATTTGTGCATCCAGTGTGGTTTTTGACTGCATGTGCATAGAACTTCCGACTCACAAAAATAGTGTGGTAATGAATTTGGTTTTTCCAAGCTACCGAATTTGTGATCATTTTTTTGCAGAAATATAAAATGCATATTATCCCACTTTGAATAAAATAACACTTTTATTCCCTGGCCTGCAGTGCTGCATAGAGTCTTGGGCTTCTGATCCCATCTCCCTACTGCTCACATAATCATGATTATCCATTTTTTCTTGGTATTGTTCAAGCAAAATTCTCTTCTCTTTTTGCAGAGGTCTTTGCCTTAAAAGGTGCTAAGCCTCACTTCCTCATTTAGTCATTTCACTACACAAAAATTTTAGCCTTAAAGAATCTTCCCCTCACCTCTCTCATTTTATGTCCTTACCCTCCATTAGCTTGCTTTTAGCACTGAAAATATTTTGTGATGTTATAGCATTACCTATTTATTGCACCTTTCTACTGTCAGTCTACTTAATAGAAGTAAGGGTTTTTTTCCCCTAATTTATCCCTAACACTTTGAATAATGCAGCCTGAAATATATTGCATTTTCAGTAAGTATTTGCTGAGAGAAGGAGTGTACTTGAAGATGGTAAGACTCAGTGGGTAGATGACAGAATGAGCCCCAGAGGAGATGGTCACTCAGCACGCCAGACTTGGGGAAGGACAGTTCTGGTGGTCGGGGATGGCGACTCAGGAAGTCAATCATCCTAGTGTCACAGGTGGCACAAGACCCACAATTGACTTTGAAAGTGGGCACAAGAGTGATATAAGCTTCCTCAGAAACCAAATGGAAGATTTTTCCAGGCTACAATGTCTTAAGAGTCCTGGTACTACTCAAACAAGACTACTCTACTGGTGTTAGGTTCCTTATTGAGCGCAGCAAGTGGGTCCTTAAAACCAGACAGTATTTGCAGAAATAAACGAATAGTGGCATTCATTGCACCTCAGCATCATGGGAAAATTCAGACCCTGTTCAACGCCTATGGGCCATGGCACTTAATGTTTGATTTTTATTCAGAAGAGAATGTTTGGTGGTGTGAGAAGGAAATATGACAAGGCAATCATCATGTGGAGTTTCAATGGTTTGATTTCTGCCTTCTCCGTTCAGGGTAGTGCTACGGGAATCTGACATGGATCAGAAAAGCAGCAGTGAACTGTAAGGGTGAAGAGCTTGTATTCTGAGTTGAGGTGGCTTGTGTTTCACCCAAGTCCAGCTGCCACTTAGATGATGCAGAAGGCTTGTCCCGAGGAGGCTCATGGATATTCTCTACGCCGCAGCACCTAGTGTCCCCTTCCACACTGTGCACATCTTCACCCCCCTCTCTGTGCATGGATTTGTCCTTCTATAAAGTGGACACATGAAAGCAGCTCCTTCAGAAAGTTAAGAATATTAAATTAGATGACACACAAAGCCCTCAGTGCAGCGGTTAATGAAAATTGACTATGGTCGTTAACGACATTGGCTAGATAATCAATTAGACTTCCTCAAGAGAGTCTCGATATCTATGCAGATCTCTCTGAGATGTTCAAGTGACAGACCCAACTAATTCAGATAGCTTGGGTTGGAAATTTCAGAAGATATCTTCTTTGATTTAGTCTTGTTCTATTCTTAACTGTATTTCCAGGCCATCAAGGTGACATATGCAAGCTGTTGATAGTTCTGTTCTGATGTGTACATATACACACACTGAATGTTAATCAGACATTCCCTGAGAAACACTAGGCCTCAGAAAATAGTCCCTATGTGTTTGACAAAATCATGCCCTGTCTAGATTGATACTTAAAAGACTTGGCCTTCATTCTCAAGCCAACTGAGATTACCAAGTCTCACAGCAGAGCTTCTGCTAGTAGACAGAATCTTTTGTTTAGATTGTATTTTGGGGGCTGAAATAGAAGACACATGAGTTGGAAATGGAGAACTTTTCATTTTCTACATGGTCTTGTTTTCATAAACTAAACATGTCTCTATTATCCCCATACCAAAGATTCAATGCAAAGGAAGTAGTAAAAAATATTGAGAATGGCCCAGAATCCAAACACTATCTTCTCTATATCACAAGAAGTACAGAATCATCATAACAACTTTATGTCCCACACATTATAGAAGAAATGCGTATGTGTGCTCAGAGACTGGCTAGTTTTCAGCCTTACCTTGAACAATGTGGGGCAGGTGTCCTCAGGGAACTGCCCTAAATGGCTGGGGAAGTTCCTTGTGTTTACCCAAGTTCCTTTGAGGGGTCACATCCTCCCTGTATGTGCCCAGCACTCATACAGGATTTTTATGGGCAAGAATCGACAAATGGTCTCCACATTTGAAACTTTGGACATAGGAAAAACCCATCTGCCAGTGGACACTACACTTTCCCTCTGTGACCATTAAGCCAGCACCCCACACCAAGGAGAACATCTTAAACAGACAATTTTCTTTATTGCTAGTGGTGGAAGTATAATACTTAGGTCCCCCAAGATCCAGAGATTTCAATTATACTGAAGAACCCTGCACAGTGCCTTAGTGCACCACTGGGAGTGGGAGCACTGAGTATTTACTGGGTGGTGAACAGGTCATCAGGCTAGTGAACTGGTATGTATGTGAAGAACTTCATTTGAGACACAGAAACTATTATTTATCACAATTATATGCTAGTCACTGTGCAAACCTTACACATAGGTGGTTTTATCTAACTTTATGAAATGAGTACTGCCATTTTTATTTCTCATGTAAAGATTCTGGAGTCAAAATGTTATTGAAAGTGTGCTTCTGCCATCCCCGTTTCGCAGGGATTTGAATTAATGTCTCTATCTCAAGACCAGCATAGTTTTCATAAACCACCTCATAATATTTTGGGGTTGCTAAAATAAAATATTATAAATTGGATAGTTATATAAAATCATGGAGTTTCACAGTTCTGGGAGCTGAGCACTTCAAAATCAAGACATCACACCTGTAGTATCTGGTGAGGACCCACTTTCTCATAAATGCACTATCTTGCAGTATTCTCATAGAGCGGAAGGGAACAAGGCAGCTAAACCAGACCATTTCACAAGGACATGAGTCTCATTTATGTGAGCTCTGCCCTCATGGACAACTCACATCCTAAGAATTCTTACTTCCTGAGATCACTTTTGGGGTTAAGAGTCAACATATGTTTCTTGGGTTTTTGTTGCATTTTTCTTCTTTTTCTTTTAAATTTTTTGAGACAGTGTCTCACTTTGTAATTCAGGCTGGCCCTGAACTCTCTGTGTATCCCTGGCTCACCTTGAACTCACAGCAACCCTCCTGCTCTGCCTTCCAAGTGCTGGGATTACAGGCGTGAGCTACCACTTCCGGCATTATGATTTGTGCACTGGGGATCAAACTTGGGACCTTGCTTTTGCCAGGCAGACGCTGGAACCACTAAGCTAAATCCCCAGCCCAATGTATGAGTTTTGAGGGTACAAAAACTCAAACTATAGCAAGTCACTTTGAAAATCATAGCATTTTTGAAAGAGAACACATTTAGGAAACCCAACTTTGGAGGCAGAGAAGATTCCAAAGTTTTATTTCAAAAATCGCTGGCCTTGTTAAGTACAAGCAAATAAGTGGAGACATTCAATATAAATATTTTCCCTGAAATAAGATGTAGCTTGTTTGTGCTCAGTTAAATGTTGTTTGTATTTCTTATATTTTATGTTCATTTTTTTAGTGTGTTTTACCTTCCTATTTTCCTTAAAATTCAGCATAGCCAAATTTTGTTAGAAGCTACTTTTTGATGTGGGACAACTTTTACGTAGCCTTTCAAGTACAAGAAACAACAGCAACAAAAATATGTATAACTGAGGAGCGTTTGCCCGTCAGCGCAGGCTGCAGACTCTGAGAGGCGGGGGCGGTCGGAGCTTCAGCCTCCGGGCAGGACAGGACAGGACTCCGCCGCAGGCACGCTGAGGCAGCGAAAACAGGCGCGACTCCTTCTGACTGGTAATTTCTCCGCTTTGTTTGGTCCCTCATCTGCAGAGTTTCCCTTTTCACTGGAGGCTTTTGAATCCAACAAAGAATGACAAGAGGAAAGAGTGCATTTTAGGTTAGAAAGTTGGATTTTTCTAGTCCAGTGATTTGTGATGCAGTGTAGATTCCATTCTGACCGTAATTAAACATCCATCAATAGTCACTTCAAGTCGTTTGGCCTGTGTTTTCAGTGAGTTACTTTAGTCTGGCTTCTGAACATTTCTTACTTTTGACTTTTAGCTTTGTAAAATACAAAAAAATTTGAAGTGCATATAGCACAAATTTTGCATAAGTAAAGGAGGAAATTAGTAACCTGTCTGCTTACCTACATTTTCAAAGTACTTAGACTTCCATCGTATAGGAACATGGGCTTGAGGTTAACAGAGTGTGATACTGCCTGTACCATGTATTGGCTCTGTTAACCTGAGTCACTTATATTCTCTGTACTTCAGTTTTCCCACCTATAAAATAGATATAAGAATATGTACTTTGTAGTTACTCAAAAACTTAGACCCTGTACACACAGCACTTTAAAATTATGTCCGGGGCACAGTGTGAGTTATTCCTATTTAGAATGTTTGGTTACTGAAATACACACTTTAGTGTAAGACTGAAGCATTTGAACTTTAGAACTGAGTAACATTGTTGACATTTTTATGTAAAATATAAAAGTAATCTCTCTCCAAGCTTTAGTTTTCTTTGTCAGCACTATATTTTATCAAAAGTTGTAGGAGGTTGGCAGTACAAGCCTGAACCCTCCTGAGTTTGGTTGCTGTAAGATCTTTCATTTAAAATTTTTTTCTACATTCCTATGAGCCTTTCATCTAATGCTTTGCCAGCTGTGAGCAGGAGCCAGGAGAAAGAATTACTGTTAATAGTGAGAGATGATATTTAGGGCAAACTTTGTTAGGAAAAAATTTGAATCTTAGAATACCAAATGAATTTGAAATCACCCTGGCTGCAAAAGAGCAGGGATGAAAGATTTCCAGAAAATCTGATTCCTTTGCTGTGATGTATAGTGTTCACTATCAACTATCCATGTGAAATGGAGAAGCAATTTAAATACCAGCTGAATTCCTACAAGGTGCTTTTCATCAGACAAGAGGAGCCTGCCATTCAGGCAGCATTGCAGAGGCAATTTTAGGCTAATCTCTTGAGGATGAAATTCAAACATATGTTTGCTTTAGGAGATCAAAGTTAATGGTCAGATTGAAAACTATTGTTAAAAAAACTATTGTTCATTGGTACCAATGAATGCAGACCAGGAAGTATCTATCACATGAGCAGTATGCTCATTAGTCCAGCTTCCTATGGATCACTCAGCTGGTACCCAGAACTGTTGTGGCCAGTCTCTTGCAGACAAGCAAATATGAATAGGTGTAGAGGTAGAGATAGATTATGTGACAGTCATAGTTGAGGATATTAAAACCCTACATTCAGCAGCAAGCAGATCATCTAGACAGAAAATGAACCAAAATATAGCATAGTTAAATTGTACCCTTGACAAAATGGACCTACAAACAGTTCAACAACTGCAGTGTACACAGTCTTGTCATCAGTGCACAGAACATTCTCTAGGATAAAGCACATGCTGGTCACAAAACAAGCCTCAGACAAAATTTTAAAAATTGAAATTATATCAAGCACATATATGTTCTGACCACACTACACTACAGCTAAAGATCAACAGAAAGAAAAGCTTTGGATGCTAACAAAATACATGAAAATTAAAAGACTTACTTTTGAACTGATGGCTCAACTAACAAATCACAACATAAATTTTAAAATTTTCTTGAAACTAGTGAAAATGTAGATGCAACATACCAACCCTAGAAGACCCATAGAAAGCGGTAGTTAAGAGGGAAGTTTACTGCAATCAAATATACATCCAAAAGGCAGAACGGATCTCAAATGAATAACATATCGCTCTTTTCAAGCAGGAAACAAGAACAAAAGCCAAAATTAGTAGAAGGAAGGAAATAATAAATATGACAGTAGAACCGGGCGTGGTGGCTCACGCCTGTAATCCCAGCACTCGGGAGGCAGAGACAGGAGGATTGCTGAGTTCGAGGCTTGCCTGGGCTACATAGTGAGCTCAGGGCCAGCCTGAACTACAAAGGGAGACCCTGTCTCAAAAAACAAACAAACAAACAAATAAATAAATAATAAATAAATAAATATGACAGTAGAAGTAAATAAAATAGATTAAAAATGCAAATGATCAATGAAATAAAGAACTGCTTCTTCACAAAGGTAAACAAATTTGAGAAATCCTATACTAGCCTAAGAAAAATAGAGTAAAAACTCATATAAAACCATAAATAAAGAAGAAACACAATGGGCACCACACAGAAACACAAAGAATCATCAGAGATTATTCTGACAACTAGATATCAAGAAATATTATAATGTAGAATAAATGGAAAAATTTTGAATACATTTACCTTTCCAACGTTGTATCATGGAGACATTTTCAGAAATCTGGATTGACGAGGGGCTGGAGGGAAGGCAGGGGAATGGGAAAAAGAATCAAGTATATCATGTATAGACACAAATTCTTAACGATGAATAATGTATACTAAAAATATGTATACTTTATGTATACTAAAAATAGTATACTTTATGTATACTAAAAATAATGTATACTAAAAATATGTATACAAAATAATGTATACTAAAAATGTACCAATAAACTCCATTTAAAAAATCTGGATCAATTACTAAGTAATAGAATTGAAAGCTGGGGATTTAGCTTCCATGCCTCAGAAGCACAAGGGCCCAAGTTCAACCCCCAGAAACTGAAAAAAAAGTAATAGAATTGAATAAGTAGTAAAATGTGTGAAACTATTTCACACAAACTGGATGATGTGAGCACTTCCTATCTCTGGTCATTCCTTCATATCACAATAATTCTTTGGCAAAGAGCTTCCCTTCATGTGTAAAATGACATAATCGCCTTCTATCCCTGTACACATTGGTGTAGTAAAAATATTCTTTACTATGTGTTAACTTCCTGATTCTATAACAAAGTATCTGAGAAATGCACTTATATGGAGAAAATTTTTCTTTTGGCTTATAGTACTAGGGCTTCTAGTCCAATATTGTGTTGCCTAATCCCTTTAGGTTTATGATGAGATGGTGTATCATGGTAAAAGTATGTGGTAATTGCTTATATTATGAGCCAAGAAGCAGAAGAGGGGTTCAGAAGGTGCCTGAGGCCCTGCAATCCCTTTGAAGGCATTCTTTCAGTGACCTAAGGACCCCTTGTTAGGACCACAAACTTCAGAGCACCTCCAAATAACCTCATTCTGAGAGCCAAGTCTTTAAGACATGAAGTTATGAGAGACAATACTCCTGTTCAACTGCAGTAGAGTTTTAAAACATTGATTAGTAGATACCTTGGGAACTTTGAAAGAAGAGATGAGGCAAATGTAGGGGAAAATTAGAGAAAAGCAGTGATTTAAAAAAGAAGCAACTATAGTCTGACTTAAACATTTACTTCTTTACAATTTGTGTCATGGTTTTGTACATAAGCTTTCATTATTTACTTAAAGTGTTATATCATTTAATAACTATATACAGAATTTAATTTGTGCAAAGCAGTACCCTAAGTGCTTTGAAAACATTATGTAACTGCTACAGTGCTGCAGAACAGAGATTATCTTCCATATTTAGATTCCTTAATGGTATCATACTGAGGCAAAATACTGCACTTCCTGTAAAGCTTGAGGTAGAAAAGAATGAGTAGTTTAAACCTTGAGATGATACCATTACAAATTAAGGACTTCTAGAAATACCTGATTTTGAAGAACTCGTGCTTTATTTTTCCATTAATTCATCCAGTATTTAATAAGAACCTTCTTTATGTTAGGAGCTGTGCTACTGCTGGGACAGACTACCTATACCTTGGCTTGTGTGCATCTGAACCTGACCTTTCTTCTCCTGTTGGTATTCACTGCTCTGTATTTCTCCCTGTTCTAAGCTAAACCTCTTTCTGGCTACCTAAGTAACTTATCATTAAAAAGTGCATCTAACAGCCTTTACTTCACCTGAAAAAGTGTGTTCACTTCAGATGCCCATTTTTTAACTTGGTCTTTGAATTGGGGGGCTGATTTTTTAAACAGATAAACAGTAGTCCTTTGTCTGAGAAACAGCTGGTAAAAGTTCATTCCCCCATTGTTGGCTGTCTTTTCACTTTCTTGGTAATTTCTCTTGCCATGCAGAAGCTTTTTAGTAAGATGGGAACCCCATTGTTGATATTTTCTGCTAGTTATGTGCTGCTGAAGTTTTGTTTATAAAGTCTTTCCCTAGGTCAGTGTCTTCAAGGATTCTAACTAACCTATTTTCCAGCAGGTTTAGTGTTTCTCTTGTAATATTTAGGTCTCTAATCCACTTTAGTTTTAGTTCAGTAAATGGCAAAGAGATAGACCTAGCTTTAATCTTAGGCAAGTTGAAACCCAGTTTTTTCACCACCATTTGATAAAGAGGCTATCTTTTCACCATTGAGGGTGTTTGGCTCCTTTGTCAAAGATGGGGAGGCTTAGTATATCTGGGGTTGTTTCGGATCTTCTAGTCTATTCCACTGATCCTCAGATATATTTCTAAGAAACATATGAAAAAGTATTCAACATGGCTGGTCATTCAAGAGATACAGATGAAAACAACACTGAGATTCCATTTCACTCCACAAAGAATGGCTGCTATGACAAAAATCAACCAACAACAAATGTGGCTGGGTAAAAGAAATCCTTCTCCTCTATTCATCAGAATGTAGACTGGTGCAACCACTATGGAGATCAGCGTGGAGATTACTCAAAAAAAACTAGGATTAGAAGTCCCATTTGACCCTGCTTATTCCTCTGCTACATATATACATGAAAAAATTAAAAGAATCATACCATAGTGACATATGTGCACCCATGTTTATAGCAGCTCAATTTGTGATAGCTAAATCTTGGAAACAGCCCAAGTGTCCATCAACTGGAAGCTGGATAAAGAAGATGTGGGTTTTAAAAAAAATTATCTTTATTGGCACATTGTATATATACATCATGATCACACTCAATGTTGAGAATTTGTATCAGTGTATGACACAATTTAATTCTCATTTTTTCTCATACCCACCTGACAACCCCTCACACCCTAAACAGATAAGCTTTGTTTCCCTTTTTTATTACCATCAGGTTTTTTCTTTACCCCCTCATTGCTCACTCCTCCACCACATTTCCCTTTGAGTATTTTGTATTTCACAATATCCATCATACATTCTAGAACTCATTAACATCTTCAGTTTCTCATACCAGAGAACAGATATTATATTTACACAGCTGTGACCTATTTATTTCACTTATGAGTATGACCTGAAGGTATATCCATTTGAGTATAAATAACTCAAACCTATCATTCTTTAAGGTAGTGTAATACTCCAATTATAGAAGGTGTGCTGGGTTTAAAATGGAGTATTACTCTGCCATAAAGAATGATAGGTTTAAGTCTTTTATACTCAAATGGAAGTACCTCCAGGACATACTTATAAGTGAAATAAATAGGACATAATATGTAAATCTTGTACCTTTAGTATGAAAAACTGGAGCTGTAAATGAATGCCAAAATGTATGATAGGTAATGTGAAATAGGAAGAAAACATTCAAAAGAAAAAGAGAAAGGCCAAAAGAGGGAAGTAAAGAAGGGAAAGAAAAATTTGATAGTAAAAAAAAGAAAACAAAGCTTGTAAGTAGGGTGGGTGTTGTAATGTGCTCAGGGGAATGGGAAAAAAATGAGAATCAAGATATGCCATGTACAGGCACAAATTCTCAATGTTGAGTATAATTATAATGTATGTATAAAATATACCAATAAAGTCCATTAAAATGCATTTAATCTATTCCAAGTTCCTTTCTTTTGAGATCCTTTACTTTGTGTCAGTAGCCTGAGCTACTTTCCTAAAAGCTAAATGCCAACTTCCTTTAGCAAAAACCCCATGTCCAGCAGTCTGAAATCCCTACAGGAGTGGCCTCTTCTTTCTTTCCATCAGTTATTCCTCTACTTTTCTATTACTCACAAGAGATTACACTTATTCCTTTTTATTAAAAGAAAACATATATTTTATCCAGTCTAACCATAGACAGACAGAATACATATAAATTACTGTAAAACAAGGAGTGAGGTCAAGAAGGCAGAGCTGACAGTCCCAGTAGTAGGACCAGAAATGGGTGGTAAAAACTATTAGCAGCTTCTAGTATCCTGCAAGAGCCTCTCATTTGCAGATTTGTTTGGCAGCTCATTGCTGAGCTGGTGATCACAAACATGATCTGTCAGGTGGTCTCAGGTGTCAGGCGCACAGATGCTCTTTCTATGAGGAAATGAATTTTGGAGAACTGGCCATCATCTCCTCTCAACTCCCGTATTGTTCTGTGCATGCGCTTATTTCCCCATTTACATCATATTTTATGTATTTGCAAGATTTTTTTTTTGAGGCAGGGTCTCTCTTTGTAGTAGTTCAGGCTGGCCCTGAGCTCACTATGTAGCCCAGGCAAGCCTTGAACTCAGCAATCCTCCAGCCTCTGCCTCCTGAGTGCTGGGATGACAGGCGTGAGCCACCACGCCCGGCACTGTGGTATGTGGTATTGATGGCTGGTGGGCGTGAGTCTCCACACCCAGCATTGTATGTGATTACCAGGATCGAACTAGCGCCTTGCGCTTGCGAGGCAGGCGCTGGAACCACTGAGCTAAACGTCCAGCCCCGGGTTTGCAAGGTTTTGATTAGACTCTGAGCTTCTTGAGTTCACAAATTGCCTCATCTTCTTCATTGTTTCATCAGCACTCTGCAAAGAAAAGATTTCCAACAAATCAACTGAAATTAAACTATTCATGAGTAAACCCAGTGAAGGTGTTCAGACAGTACATATATGACTACTCCCTTAAAGGATATGAAATAACCCTGAAATAAAGAAAAGCCATACCCTATTTTCAATAAGAAAAAAATTCGTACTAAAAGTTTCCCCCAAATTAAAGGATAAATTCCATTTATGTCTCAATTAAAATACAAAAGACCTTTGAAAAAGTTGACAAAATCAGATAAAAATCAATGTGAGAATGTTTTAGAATATTCTAATGTAGAAAAATAACAGAGAATCACTTATGAAGCTACACTAAGATAATTTGATAATAATGAATACATAGATCAAGAAAATGAACAAAAATAAAAAGTCGTAAATACTATCAAGTATTTGATGGACTATTTAAATTTACTGAAGAACTGATAGATTATTCAGAAATTTGATTTGACTAGTTCTTTTGGAAAGAAAGTCAAACGGAATGCCTATTGAATGCTCTATTCTAAAAAGAATATCAGAGGTGTAATGTAAAAAATTCTAAAAGTATCTGAGTTATTTAAATTTTATTATATTTGTCATGATGGGAGGATTAGTTCTGGTGTTCTGTTGCACAGCAGGAATATTGTAGTTAACAATAATATATATTTTATTTTTCAGACTTTTGGAAGAGAAAAGGCTTGTTCTGCTTTATGTGCCAAGTGGGAAAATTGTAAAATTAGACCACATAAAGAATTATAACTGTTGTATTGTAAAAACCTCACAATGACAATTTTCCAAGTATTTGTAAAAATATAAAATATATGCCAGATAAATGTCATATTCCCTTACTACACAAAGAGGTGTACAAGGACAAAAATGAGCTAACATTTAAAGCAATATTTTACTCAAAAATTCTGAATAGCAAGAAACCAGGCATGTTTATAATTCATGAACTATGCAAATGAAAATAACAATGAGACATCAATTTTTCTTATCATATCAGAAATGCAAAAATATAGCCAGAGTTGGCTAAAACAAACAAGTACTTTCAGATTGTGTTGAAAAATAATTTGAAAAATATGATATGTCTTGAGCCAGAAATACCACCTTCCACTCACAGGATTTAACAATTTACTGTAGAATCATACAAAGGTATTTTATTTATTTTTATTTTTATTTTTGAGACAGGGTCTCGCTTTTTAGTTCAGGCTGGCTCTGAGCTCACTATGTAGTTCAGGCAAGCCTTGAACTCAGCAATCCTGTCTCTGCCTCCCGAGTGCTGGGATTACAGACGTGAGCCACCATGCCCGGCACTGTGGTATGTGGTATTGATTGCTGGTGGGTGTGAGTCTCCATGTCCAGCATTGTATGTGGTTACCGGGGATTGAACCCAGGACCTTGCGCTTGCAAGGTAGGCACCGGAACCACTGAACTAACCCTCCGGCCCTAAAGGTATTTTATATATATACGAAGGCATATGTACAAAGGTGTTCACTAGTGCTCAAAGAGAGCACTGACACAGGCGTTCAACAAGGAAAGTGTTCCTACCACCTATGTGCTGTGTTATTTCCCAACTCTGCTTAGAAATGGCTAGGTGTAGCTCCTAAAAAGGATAATTAGTAAGAAACAAAAATTATAAACAACTGCATGCTAAATAAAACAGCTGTACTGGGTAGAAGGTTTAGTTCAGCGCCTGGCAAGTGCAAGGTCCTGAGTTCAACCCCTGGTAACCAAAAGCAACAACAACAAAAAAGAATTATACATATAAAATATGTGCATATTTTTCTGAAGATAGAAGCATGAAACTGTTAATACGGTCAGAGCTCAACAACAATAACAATGACAGATTGGAAAGGGACATGACAAAGAGATAAGATCTCCTTACCTTTTTCTGCATCATTTCTGAATCATTTTAAGAAAACTAACTGAAGATTTTAAAAATAGGTTTTATGTTTTCCCTAAAATAGCAACTCTTCTTAGCTCTGTCACTCTAAAGTGAGACAGTTATCCAGGAATAACTTATTTGCTCTAAGACACCGTGTGTCTTTCTGGTAAATAGTGGTTCCAGAAATTGAAATATTCATGATCACTGATGTGACAAATCTCTTTGGGAGTTAATTTTGATATTTATAGTTTTCTCTGACAGAAATACTGAAATCTTCATGTGCATATTACAGCAAGGATGTTTCTGGCATAAACAGAGTCTCTGGCTGCTGCAGTGAAGGACGAAAGCCCCCTGTGGGAGAGGCACCATGCTGGCAGTGAACACCGTTTATGTTGGCGTTGTGTGCATCATACTGTTTTCTTAGTCTTTGCTTTCTGTACTTCCCTTTATGTATGGCAGAATAAATGGATTTCACAACATTATCATTCTCTCTGTAGCTTCCTGGTAAGATAAAAAGGAAGAAATGTTACCTTTCTATGTGGTATAATTAATGAACGTGGAAGTTTGGCTCAACATAGTGTAATTACAGGTGCAACTAGTTAGATGATTGACTTGCGACTGCCCTGAGTCAGAAGCTTGGAAAAAGGGGAGAGAGAGACAGAGACAGACAGAGAGAGAGAGAGAGAGACAGAGAGAGAGACAGAGACAGAGAGACAGAGAAAGAGAGAGAGAGAGGGAGAAAGGGAGGGAGGGAGGGAGAGGGAGGGAGGAGAGAGAGAGAGAAAGAGGGAGAAAGGGAGGAAGGGAGGGAGGGAGAGAGAGAGAGGGCATGTTTTTGCTCTCTGGGAGGATTTCTTTTCAAGATTTCAGTCAACTTCACTTATGTGAGGCAAAAACAGTATAGCTCATATTGTGAGGTGGGTAGTAATAGGGGTAAAAATGAGAATAAGCTTGTGTCATATACTGGTACAAATTCCCCAATGCTGAGTGTGATTGTGAGCTGTATATAAGATGTACAAATAAAGAATTCAATTAAAAAAACAGTATAGCTCAGCTGCCATCCTTTCCAGGGAAAAAGCAAGATGAATACTGAAAATTTCTAGCTATGTTTTCTAGTTCAAGTTCCACACCACTAATTTAAGAATCATTTCCCCCAAAATAATGTTAATTTTTTTAAATGGGATAATTTCGCACCAGAGATTCAGGTCAGTGGTTCTGGCACCTGCCTAGCAAATGCAAGGTCCTGGTCGATACTGGTAACCGCACTCAACAATACTGGGTGTGGTGACTCACACCTACCAGCAATCAGTACCACGTATTACAGTGCCGGATGTGGTGGCTCATGCTTGTAATCCTAGCATTTGGGAGCAGAAGCAGGAGGATTGCTGAGTTCCAGGCTTCTCTGGGCGACATAGTGAGCTCAGGGCCAGCCTGTCTCAAATACATACATATATACATATATATATATATGTATATATGTATATATTGGCATATATATATGTATATATATGCCAATAAAAATAAAGAAAATTTTTAAAAGAGGATAATTTCTTAAAACTAAATTTCAGAGTAATGCTTAAACAAGGAACATTGTGTATAGCAATAGTTTAAGAAAATCTGTGGCTGCTATACAGAATTTTAACTTATGGCTGTAATATGCAGTGTTCCTAATATAACAGAAAGACAAAAATGCAAGAAGAGCAAAACTCAACTATTTTTAAAAATCTTTTTAAAAAGTTACCTACTGGGGCTGGAGATTTAGCTCAGTGGTTCCAGCTCCTGCCTCACAAGCACAAGGTCCTGAGTTCCATTCCCGGTAACCACATACAATGCTGGGCGTGGTGGCTCACGCCTGTCATCTCAGCACTCGGGAGGCAGAGACAGGATGATTGCTGAGTTCAAGGCTTGTCTGGGCTACACAGTGAGCTCAGGGCCAGCCTGAACTACAAAACGAGACCCTTCTCAAAAAAAAAAAAGTTACAATACCCCATTCCCTAAACACTGTGTATGATGATTCAGCTAGTACAGGGGCATTATCAGAATTCAACAGAACTTAATAGAAGGCCATATTTGTTTTTATAAAGTGATACACTTTTTTTTCTCTTTTGTAAAAAAGAAATGGCTAAAACACCTTTTTTATATTGAAAGTCACGACTTAATTTATTTGTGTCTGACTTCAGTATAAGACCCTTTAAGAGTATCCTAGTTTTGATGTAAAACACTTTAAAGGGTATCTTTGCTACTTGCCAGAAAAGGAAGAAATTTTGGGATAAGAACATGAGGAATCTATTTTGATCACATTTCAAAAATGGAATTTAGTTAACTTAAAGGACTTTGAATTTAAATTTTATTAAAAGTAGATCGTGTTCACAATAATCCAAAAACTACATGAAGTTAGAGGTTAAAAATAAGAATCACTCTCAACTCACTTCTACCTTACTTTCTGGAATTAAGCTCAGTTACTATATTCTTAGTATTGTATCTTTGTCAGGGGCTGACTTTCTTGGTTAAGCCTTTCTATATTTTGATTTGTTTCGAAATAAATTTGTAGCTGCTTGTTAAAGCAATTTTTTGAAGTCTGGTTCTAAATTTTTGTCGTAATTCTAATATTTGATTCACCTTCAGGTTGGCATTGTTTTTTCTTGGTATGATGGGTTACATTTAATTGTATTTTAAATTTGTGAAACAATTATGTTATCTTTTATTTTAATAGACAGTAACCTACTTAGATTCAGCAAACCTCTTGGAGTTTATTTTGTTTGCTATGATTCTAATGATCATTCAGGTATTTTTGTTTTGCTTTAGTGTGCCTTAGTTACTTTAGTTTCTGCTGAAATAAAATACTTGGCACCCAAAGATAAAGGAGGAAAGGTTTATCTGAAGTCATAGTTCATGGAAATTTCAGTTTATAGTTGTCTGGCTTCAAGGGAGCGTGGCATAGCAGCTCAGAAAAATTTCATGGTGGGCAGAAGGCAGTGAGGTAGTGAAGAAACAGGCACAGTGGGCATCAGGATAGCATCCCTCTTTATGCCTCCTATATTCTTTCCAAGGTACATGCCTTTAGGGTGGGTTGTACTCCTATTCAGGGTGGACCTTCCCATTATCCACACACAGAACAGTGATAATCAGTGGACTAATTTAGTTAGGAAGCATCCTTAAACCTAGCATCACAGATGCGTCTAGACACAAGCCATAATAATGCCCTTTGATTGTTTTTAGTATAATTAGGGTTATATCCAACCATTCCTGTAATCAATTTCGGAGCACTTTCATCATTACCAATACAGTACTTGTCCTCTTAGGAACCGCCTCCCTGTCTCTCCATCATCCATCAGCAAGAAACTATTAATATACTTTCTGTGTCTATCTTCTTTTGAAGAATCATCAAACTTTTTCAAAATATACTATTTTGTGTACTTATCATCAACGCTAGGGGCAAGGAGCTCCTATTTTTCAACGTCCTCTATAATACTAGTTACTTTATATTGTTTGTCAGTTTGTTTTTAAACAGCGTATCTTTAGAGTATTTACCGCACAAGTTCGTTTGTCTTCTTGGCTTATTTGGGGCCTCTGGGAACCTGTGTGAACACGTAAGTGGCACCTCAGGAGGAAGAGGAATTGCTCTCTCTGATGCTTTCAGGTGGGAGGGAAGTCTTCTCTCTCTGCACAGACACAGGTACTTCAAGGAGAGATTCTTGTTGGAGTTAGATCCTCTTTGCCAGAGCTGCCTACTCGCCTGATTTTGGTGACAGAGGAGAGTCCAGATTTGTAGGAACAAAAGAATTTTCCCTGTTAGTTTCTTGCTGGGGTTCTCCTTACTAATGCTCCCTACCACCCACTGTCTTGGAGGGGGGGAGGAGCAGAAGATCAGGCCAAATGCCAAGGAAACTTATTTCTCTAAGTTGCTTATTTTCAGCATAAGTGTTGGTGACTTACTTTTATATATGTTACCTTCCTCCTATTTGATTCAGGGGGGGATCTCCACCTCTTGGGCCACCTTCTATTGGGAGACTGAGAATTTGGCGTGCTTGTCCTGATAGACTTGTTTCTGTTACCTGAGAGTTGTGGGCTCACTGCTACTGTTTCTCCTCCCATCCTGAGATCACTAACCAGTTACTTTCTCCTTCTCCTCTTCAGAATTTTCCTGCAATTGTCCCTTAACTGCAGAAAGCTTGAAAAAATGAACCTCTACCTTCTGGTCTGGACTGGAAATCCAATTGTTTTAATATGTATTTCTCTCGACCAAGCCATGAGTTTGTTTCATTTGCTGTTTTCAGTAGTTAATTCCATTTCTGACACCTGGAAGGTACTAAGTGATAATTAATGAAATATACAGTTTTGCTCTAAGTGTATTTTACTCCAGAGAGCAGGAGCTTTCAGTGCTGTTACTTAGCAATAACAAAGCCAAATTAAGACTGCTCAATCGCATAAAAATGTTCCTTTTTTTTTAGTTCTGACTTCACAAGTGTCCTTTACTGCTTTCTGCATTGCCTGTAACTAAAAAGTGTCAGGCAAGGCATTAGACCTGCTTCCTGCTGCCATTTCATAAGCATCACCAGATATCTGAGAGCATAAGGAATTCTCAAGATTTTAGAAAACCGCCTATTTGCAGCTATACAGCTCATGACTTCTCTTTAAAAAATATCCAGCAAGAAATTACTCCTGTCATAATAGTCAAACATCTGAAACCCAAGCATTTAGCATTAGCTGAAGGTTTACTTTATATTATTTTATCTATCTATCTATCTATCTATCTATCTATCTATCTATCTATCTATCTGTCTGTCTGTCTGTCTGTCTGTCTGTCTGTCTGTCTGTCTGTCTGTCTGTCTGTCTGTCTATCTATCTATCTATCTATCTATGGCCAACCTTAATAGAATTTTGAGATAAAAAAAATCAGTCTGGATTGTTTCTTAGTACTAATGATGCCACACCACTTAAGAATAGCTTTTTAGGTGAACCTCTGTGCTACCCACATTAATTTTATTACTAGTCAAGTTCACAAATCTCTTGTGTAGATGCAGAAATTGCAAATTACAAAATTAATTTATATTAGCTAAAGTCAAAGCACTAGGATATGAATGTAATAAAAATGTAGTCTCAGGACTGACTCAAAAGTTATTGCACCTTTATATGTGGAACACTTCTTTAAAGACACAAAATTTGGAAATCAGAAGTGTGAAAATATAACTCACCATGACAAGCCCTGGATTCAAACCCCAGCAGCATAACAAAACAAAACAAAAATCCGTTCTTTCCCAAAGTGTCAGAGTGATAGCTTAGTTAACATTATAGTGTATACTATTATCAGATGTTTTGCTGCCATGATGGTAACAATGCCTTTTAACAAAATAATGCATTGTTATTAGCTCATTGAACTCTAGTAGAGAACACTCCTTCCAAAGACAATCATGTACTTTGTATTACAGTGACTTCTGCCCTGCTCCTGGCTGTGTTATTTTCTCTCTTCCAAGCTGACAGAAGCATTCAACTCAATGAGGAAATAGTGGAGGGCACAGCTGAATCAAATTTTGAAACAAACAGCCAAAGATAAGTGTGTCACATGAGAACAGCTCTTAATTGTTCTGTGATAATTCACTCAAAATATAATGATGCTGCTAGAAAGAATGAACTAGTTTCTTGCGGATTAAGAGAAAATCATTTGTTGAAGATGAAAGGGCATCTAGCATTTGAATAGACAGAGAAAAGAACTGCAAGAACATGAAATTACTTTTTTGCCTGATAAGACATTTATCTGTGTTTCTCTATCCTCATGCTAAATGAGGTCTAGAAGATAGAGTCCTTTGAAAGCAGAAATAGTATTAGGTTGGAATTCTATCCCAACCATTCAGAAGACAGGCATAAGTAAGCACTGGAGTGATGCTGATTACTAATGAAGGACTTCTTTTGCAGAAATCATCTTAACTAGAGTGGTTTTTTTCCTCCCAAAAGATGTGCAGAGCTTTTTAGCAAAAGCCAAGGCATGTGTGTGTGTGTGTGTATAGGCATATGTGTATATACCTATATATATTATATATATGTACATGTGTGTTTGTGTGTGTGTGTGTGTATATATATATATATATATATATATATGATAAATAAGTAGCCTTCCTTCACTGGAAGAATTTGGAATTGGGAACCTGGAGTATATTAACTCCAACTATGCATCTAGTGTTCACACAGATTTCAAAGCAGATGGTCGTGGTAATTTGCCCTTGAAGATGTCTAAAATCTTATCAGTTCACTAGCTTTTTGGAATACCTCACCCTCCTGTTAGGCGTGTGCTAATAAAAAATAGACACTGCACTAGACTTATTACTTGCAGTTCTCTGTTTGCCCTTTGTGGCCTCTCAGCTGCGGAATCTTCATATTTCTGAGGTAATACCTCTAGTCTTCCTGTTTTTCTCTCTAGACTGGATTGTCAATCACGGGTATGTTTTCTGGAACTGAGACGAACCAAGGTCTTTCATAAAAATGCACAAGTAGGCTTTTACGTATTTTCAAAGTTAGTAATGATAAGTCTCTGAGACTTTGGGGAATAAGAGAGGAACTGAATGCCTTTCAAAAAAGGTATTCTTACACAGTGCCAGACATGGTGGTTCACACCTGTCATCCCAGAACTCAGGAGGCAGAGACAGGAGGATTGCTGAGTTCAAGGCTTGCCTGGGCTACATAGTGAGCTCAGGGCCAGCCTGCACTACAGAGCAAAACCCTGTCTCAAAAAAAAAGGTATTCTTAGAAATATGGACCCATCTCCTTTTTAAAAATTGAATTCTTTATTGGTACATTTTATGTACAGCTCATAATCACACTCAATATTGGGGAATTTGTACCAGTATATGACAAGTTAATTCTCATTTTTACCCATATCCCTACCCATCCCACAATTCCCCACCCCCTTGTATATATGTGTTTTCTTTTTCTTTCCAAATCATATTTACTTTCCCCTCATTACTTTCCCCTACTACATTCCCACTGAATATTTCCTATTTCACAAAATCTGTCATATACTCTAGAACTCATTTACATCTATAGATTCTCATATCAGAGAAAAGATATGGCATTTACATATCTGGGATCTATTTATTTCACTTATTTGTGTGTCTTCAAGGTG
The DNA here is from genome assembly GCA_004025085.1 of Thryonomys swinderianus. Classification (NCBI taxonomy): domain Eukaryota; kingdom Metazoa; phylum Chordata; class Mammalia; order Rodentia; family Thryonomyidae; genus Thryonomys; species Thryonomys swinderianus. The sequence continues at coordinate 33,034 of PVIC010001149.1, forward strand.
TGTCCATTTGCACATAAATGAATGAAATTTATCAATCTTTATGGCACAGTAATACTCCATTTTATTAAAAGAACCATATCTTCTTTATCCAGTCTCCAGTTGCTGGGGATCTGGGTTGTTTCCAAGATTGGGCTATCACAAACTGAGCTGCTATGAACATGGGTGCACATATGTCTTTATGATATCTTTACTATATAGAATACCTAAAGAACTTTAAAAAAAATCAGACCCCCCCCACCCAAATTTAGACTCAGTTCAAAAGTAGGCATCTAGCTGGGTGTGGTGGCTCATGCCTGTCATCCCAGCACTCGGGAGGCAGAGGCAGGAGGACTGCTGAGTTTGAGGCTTGTCTGGGTTACATAGTGAGCTCAGGGCCAGCTGGACCTACAAAGTGAGACCCAGTCTCAAAAACCAAAAAAAAAAAAAAAAAAAAAAAAAAAAAAAAAAAAAAAAAAAAAAAAAAAAAAAAAAAAAAAAAAAAAAAAAAAAAAAAAAAAAAAAAAAAAAAGAAAGAAAGAAAAAGTAAGCATCTAAAATGAACAGATACTTTTCAGATAAAGTAAAGGAAGCAAATAAACATATGAAAGAATGTTCAACATCACTGATCATTCAAATACAGATGAAAACAACATAGATATTTCATCTCATTCTACAAAGAATGACTACTATCATGAAATCAACCAACAACAGATGCTGGCAGGGCTGTAGGGAGAAAAGAACCCTTCCCCGCTGTTGGTAGGAATGTAGACTGGTGCAAATGCTATAGAAATCAGTGTGGACATTCCTTAAAAAACTAGGATTAGAGGTCCCATATGATTCTGCTCTTTTTCTGCTGGGTATATCCACAAAAGAATTAAAAGGATCATACCTCAGTGAACTATGAGGACCAGTGTTTATAGCAGCACAATTTTAATAGCTATATCTTAGAAACAGCCCAAATGCCCATCAACTAGAGACTGGATAAAGAAGATGTGGTATTTTATAAAATAAAATGCAATATTACATAGCCATAGAGAATGATAAATTAGATAAATTTATACTTAAATGAATGTACCTTTGATACATAAGTGAAATAAATAGGATATAGATGTGTAAATACTGTATCCTTTCTCTAGTGTGAGAAACTGAAGGTATAAATGAAGACCAAAATATGTGATAAGTATTTTGAAATAGGAAGAAAATGTTCAAAGAGAAAGGGAAACTGGGGGGATGGAAAAGCAAAGAAGGGAAAGAAAAAATTTGGTGGTATAAAGGAAAAAATGGAAATAAGTCTTAAAATACATGCATGGAGCTGGAAGAGAGGGCAGTGGAATGGAAAAAAATAAGAATGAAGATATATCATGTACAGGTACAAATTGCTAATGAGGAATGTGATCACAATGTATCCCTAAAATGTACTAATAAACTCAATTCCTTAAAGAAGAACTATGGACCTATCAGCTATTATGAGAAAAGAAGGAACTCTGTAAAAGCTGAAAGTGTAGAGGTAGGCTCTAAGTGATATTCTAAAGAAACCTCTCTTTCATACCAGAAAGTCATCATAAATAAAACAAAGTACATGCATGTTTGATGTTCAGATTCCTGGTCTCTTCAGAAAATTAAAAATTAGAATCATGAACGGTGGGAAACAAATATTCAGGAAGGATGAACATCTTCTAGAGTCCTTTGCCTTAAGCAACAACAGAATCAGGACATTTGTTATTAGAACTGACTTCAGGGAGTAAAGGCAATTTTAATATTCTTGATATAAAGTTCAGTCTTTCAAGGGAACTCAAATAGCTTTGGAAGGAAATAACTAAATTCTTCTTGGAGGACAGTGTTGTGATTTTAAACTTTCAGGAATCCACAGAATAAGTTCATTTAAATACAAACAGGGGTTGAAAATTATGTAATATTCAAGAAAACAATTCACCACTTGCAATTCAATAAAAACAGCAAAAAAATTAGGCCCATACTACTTCAGATATTGCTATTATTACATTAAAAATACAAAAGAACTATGTCTGAAATGCCTCAGGTATAAAATACATAAAAATGGGCTAAGAGAAAAGGAAAAGGGGCTATCAGAAATAATCCTTGGGCTGGGCGTGGTGGTTCACGCCTGTAATCCCAGCACTCAGGAGGCAGAGACAGGAGGATTGCTGAGTTTGAGGCTTGCCTAGGCTACATAGTGAGCCCAGGGCCAGCCTGAACTACAAAGTGAGACTCTGTCTCAAAAAAAAAAAATAATCCTTGGCTTTGTTTCTACTATGTGATTTGGGTCAACTGTCCAGGAAAACATAAGAAAGAAATGTGTACATGTATGTGTGAATGTGTGTGTGTGTGTGTGTGTGTGTGTGAGAGAGAGAGAGAGAGAGAGAGAGAGAGAGAGAGAGAGAGAGAGAGAGAGAGAGAGAGAGAGAGGAAAGAGAGAGTGCAGTGCATGTGTGAGTATATAGCTGGTATATTTGTGTGCTGGACAGTATGCGTGTTTCTGTGGGTCAGCTTCTAAGACCGAATGAACTAAAAACACATTTTAGAATTCCTGAACCAAGATCCACGTGAAATCTAAAGCCTAGAGTAGAAAAATACATTATGTAAATAGCAAGTCAAATCTGACATAATTTTCAGAAAGCATTAATGGTAAGTAAAAACATTCATAATGCTAAAAATTTAATTCTCCACTGCTGGAGCCTAAATGCTCCCCACAGTTCATTCACTGAAATCTAAACCCCATTCTGGCAGTACTAAGAAGAGCTAGGGCCTTTGGGGAAATGGTCGAGTAGGAGGGACCTTCATGAATACATAAAGAGGGTGGAAGGAGACAGATTCCTCTTCTCACTCCCCTGCTGTGCAAAAACACAGCGTTTGTTCCCTCCTGAGAATCTACCGTTTATGTGGAAACAGAGAACAGACTTTCAGAAAACACTGAAAGTTCTGGTGTCTTGGTTTTGGACTTCCTGCCTCTACAATGTGAGATATACAACTTTTTAAAATATAAATTTTTATAACAATGCAAATGGGATAACCAAGAAGAGACAGTAATAATTTGTATAAATCTAGTAACAATACAAAATGTTTCAAAAATATTTTGTAGAACTAAACATTCACAGAACATGAGAAACAGACAAATTTAAAGTGAGAATGAAAGGATTTTAACACAATTCTTTCAATAATAGAGCAAGGGGAAAAATTAAGTAAAAATAAAAATTTTACCATTTGTTTATATAGAGTTAACACTTTTATGCCTAGCCCTCTATCAAGTAGTTGCAGGATGTAGCTGTTTTAGAAGACAAATAGAGGAGATAAAAAAAAATGTTTGCACATTTTCTTACAAATCATGCGTCAACAAATTTCAAAGAATTGAGTTGATCTAGGTGATATTTTCAAACCACAGAGTAACAAATCTACAAACCTGAAATTAAAAAATGTTTAGGGAAGCTTCATGTATTGAGAGATAAGAACTATTCCTTGAAGTTACTTACGGTCATAGAGGAAATCATAAAATTGGGAAATATTTTAATTAAATAAGATATACTATTTTCAAAACTTCTGTGTATTTTGAGTCATTACATTTTATTACTTCATGTTAATATTATATGATATTATAATTTATTTATTTCTCTCCTTTAGTTAATTATCTTTCAGGTTTCTCCTATAATAGAAAACATATGATTGTTAACTTTCTGAGTCCAGCTAATTTCAATTAACAAGTTGGTTTCTTGTTCTATCCATTTTCATCCAAATGGTTTGATTTCATTTTCCTTTATGGCTGAGTAATACCAACACATTTCACATTTATTTCTTGCCCAGCATCCAGGCTGTTTCTATTGGGTGTGTCATCCTTAATGTCTTTTGGGAATATGACCAAGAGTGGTATAGCTGCATCTAACGGTATTTTTGTATTTACTCTTTTTGAGGGTTCTCCACAGTGATGTCCACAGTGGATGTACTAATTTACATTCCTACCAAAAAGTTGGAGGGTTCCTTTTCCTCCAGTTCCTATGAACTATCAGCACTTGCTTTTTGTGTTCTTCCTGATAGCTGTTCTGACAGGAAATCCAATATAAATGTTGTTTTGACTTCTCTTTCTCAAATGGCTAGTGAGAGGTTGAGCATTTTTCATATAATTTTTGCTTCTTCGAATTTATCTCTTAGAGGAGAACCTACAATGTTCACTTGCCTGGTTTTTCTATAGTTTATTATGTATGTTAATTTTTTTAAATTCTTAAATATTACAGCTTTAACCTCCAATCATAACAGCAAACATTTTCTCCAGTTCAGTGGGTTGACTCTGCTGTTACTTATTTCCTTTGCCAAGCTAAGCTTTTTAATTTGGTATAATTCCATTTGTTGATTCTTGTTATTATTTCTTGGGCTTTTTGAGTATTATTTGGAAGTCTTTTACTATTTCTAGGGCCTCAAGTATTTCCCTGATATTGTTTTCCATATTTTAATTGTTGCTTTTTAAGATACTTGTCTTTGATCCAGCTTGATTTGATTTTAGACAGGGTAAGAGACAGGTGATCTAGTTTTAATTTTCTGCCTATGGACTCTCCACTTTTCTGAGTACGATCTGTTAAAGAGACTGTATTTTCTTTTGAGTTTTTTATTTTTTGGTAAAAATTCAGCTGGAGATAGGTGGTTGAGTTTATGAGTCTTTTATTCTATTCAGTTAGTCTACAGTTTTATTTTTATACCAAGGCCATACTCTTTTTGTTATTGTGACTTTATATTATAATTTATAGTTCAATGTAGTGATGCTTTCAGCATTACTATTTTGATTAGGGCTGCTTTGATGATTCTGGGCCTCTTCTGATTTCACATGAAATTCAAAATTTCTTTTTCTTTTTTTTTTGAGACAGGGTCTCACTTTATAGTTCAGGCTGGCCCTGAGCTCACTATGTAGTCCAGGCAAGCCTGGAATTCAGCAATCCTCCTGTCTCTGCCTCCCGAGTGCTGGGATTACAGGTGTGAGTCACCACACCCAGTACTGTGGTATGAGGTATTGATTGTTGGTGGGCGTGAGTCTCCACGCCCAGCATTGTATGTGGTTACCGGGGATCGAACTCAGGACCTTGCACTTGTGAGGCAGGTGCCGGAACCACTGAGCTAACCCTCCAGCCCAAGATTTCTTTTTCTAATTCTGTAAAGAGTATTATTGGTATTTGAACAAAGATTGCATTCAATCTACAGATTGATTTTGATATGTCTTTTTAACAATGTTAATCTTGCTAATCAAGAACAAAGGATATCTTTAATTTTCTGATGGACACTTTAACATCTTTCTTCAGTTCTGCAGTTGTCATTAAAGAGGTCTTTCACCTGTTTGGTTAAATTGATATTTAGTTATTTAATTTTTTGAAGTTATTTTTCTGATATCTTTCTTGGTGGGTTCATTATTGGACACAAAAACATGATCAGTTTTTAAAATTGATTTTATACCTTGTCACTATGCTGAATTTGTTTATCAGAACTAAAAGATTTCTGGTGGAACTTTGTGGTCTTCTATGTACAGAATTATTTCATCTGTAAATAGGGGTGATTTGACTTCCATCCTTATTCATATCCTTTTTGTTTTCTTCTTGACTGATTTCTTCAGCTAAAATCTTGACAACCATATGAATTGGAGTGGTAAGAATGGACACACTTATTCTAAAACTGTTCCAGACTTTACAGAGAATCCTTAGAGTTTAATGTGATGTTCACTGTGAGTTTGGCATGTATGGCTTCATCATTTTTGATGTAAAATCTTACTCCAGCTATTTTTCTCTTTTAAAAAATTATTTGGACATGATTTTGATGCTTAGTGATTATGTCAACTTGAGAGTTTAATGCATACACATATCTCATCTTGAACATTTTTGTTTTCTCTTACTCCCTGACCTCCTTTCCTGCTACCCTCAGATTCCCTTCTCATCTTTACACAGTCTACTTCTCTGATTCCTTTTTTTTTTTTTTTTTTGAGACAGGTTCCCACTTTGAGTTCAGGCTGGCTCTGAGCTCACTATGTAGCCCAGGCAAACCTCGTACTCAGCAGTCCTCCTGTCTCTGACTCTTGAGTGCTGGGATTACAGGCATGAGCTACATGCCCAACATTGTGATGTACAGTTACTGCTTGCTGGGATTACGGGTGTCAGTTACCATGCCCAGCATTGTGCAATGTGGTACTGGGGATCAAACCTGGGACCTTGTGCTTGCAAGACAGATGCCGGAACTGCTAAGCTAAATCCCCAACCTTAATATGGCATTATTTTTGCCTTTTAATTATTTATATTTTGGTTCTCTTATATTTGAGAAATCATGTGATATTTACCCTTTTGTGGCTGAGATTTCACTTCATATTATGGTCTCAAGATTTATCCACTTTTGGACAAGTGATTCAAGCGTATCCTTCTTTATCCCAGAATGGTGCTCCACTTTGTATGTGTACCAGATTTTCTCTATCCATTCATCTACTGGTGAGCATGTAAGTCTCTTCCATGATTTAGCTATTGTGAATTGTGCCACAATGACATGGATGTGCATGTACTACTGTAGTATGATGTCTTTAGCTCTTCCAGGATATACAGGAGAGATAGAGCTGCAGCAAATGAAATTTCCATTTTTACTTTTTAAAGAAACTCTGTTCTTTTTTTCATAATGGCTGCCCTTGCCCAGTGTTGATATCAGGGTAATAATAGCTTCAAGAATGAATTTGGCCATCTTCTTTGTCTTTCAACTTCATGGAAGAGTTTAAGGACTATTGACTTTAACTCTTCTGTGAAGTTCTTTTTTTTTTTTTTTGACACAGGGTCTCACTTAGTAGTTCAGGCTGGCCCTGAGCTCACTATGTAGCCCAGGCAAGTCTCGAACTTAGCAATTCTCCTGTCTCTGCCTCCCGAGTGCTGGGATTACAGGCATGAGCCACCAGGCCCCGCACTGTGGTATGTGGTATTGATTGCTGGTGGGCGTGAGTCACCACACCCAGCATTGTATGTTGTTACCGGGGATTGAACTCAGGACCTTGTGCTTGTCAGGCAGGCGCCAGAACCACTGAGCCAAATCTCCGGCCCTTCTGTGAAGTTCTTTATTGGAATATGACTTTTCAAAGTCATTACTTGCATGCATATTATTGGATCATGAGAAAAGAAATCACAGGAACTAAACAAACGCAGAGTAAAATATACCCTTGAATAAAAAATGTCACAGAAGAAACCACATCAGAGATGATGAATTCCTAGAATCAATTGATAATAACAATATCATGTATGAGAACCCATGGAACACAATGAAAGCAGCCCTAAGAGGGAAATTTATAACTGAATACCCACATTACAAAAGCATAGCAATCTCAAATTATCCTAATGATGCACCTTAAGTCCTAGAGAAAAAGGAGCATTCTAAAATCAAAACTTGTATGAGAAAGGAAATTATAAAGACTGAAATGGAAATCAATAAAACTGGAAAAAATATAAGGAATTGCTGAATTAAAGTGTGGGTTCTTTGAGAGAATAAACAACAAACTCTTAGCCAAACTTACTCAAAAAAAGGGAAAGAATAGACCCATATCATTGTAATTAGAAATGAAAAAGTCAAAATTCTCTACTTATTATCAACTGAGTTTTGTCATGAAGGGTTATGTCGAAGGCCTTTTCAGCATTTATTGAGCTGATCATGAAATTTTTCTTTGATTGTATTTATGTAATGTGTTACCTTTTGTTTAAAGTTATGTAAATTGAACCACCCTTGTTTCCATGGAATAAAAACCAACCGTGGTATGCGATCCTATTAATATGATGTTGAATTATTTTAGTGAGGATCTTATCACCTAGGTACATCAAAGATAATGATCTATAGCTTATGTAGACCACCCTGAGCAAGATATAAATTCATAAATTGGCTTTTCATATTAAAAGCCTGAGTTTGGCTAATTAGCCCTTGTGGCCTGTCTGACGAGCCAGTAGTTGATGTGTGAGAAGGACCAATGCCCCACACCACTGGTCACAGCAGAGGACTCAATGATCCGTCACGCTGTGATGTCTGGGAGGCAAGACTGTAGTGTGGCTAGGGGCAGCACGACTCATACAGAAAACTTCCACAGAGGCAAAAATCAGTCCATGAGAAGAAACAAATTTTAATCGATGATCTGTTCTTCCAGAAACGTTTCGTACCCTCATTGTTGGAACCCTGCTTGCATCACTGCTCTCCACCTACTGTTCCCTACACCTCCCCTCACCTCTTCTTGAAGCTGCATGATCAATAAACAGTAGCAGCTCCAGGAGACGGTGTGTTAGGTAGATATGAACTTTGACCATTCTGGACCCCCATTTATGCATTAAGATCTTGTCTTAAAAATCCATCTGCTGTAAGCTTGGTCAGGTAACTGGGGGTCTGATCAGCTTCCAAGACAGTTTACTTTTCTGTTGAGATCTTACCTGGTTTTTGTATGAGAGTGATGTTCACTTCATAGGATGAGTTGGGGGGGGTAGTTTCCCTTTCTGTTATATGAAAAAGCATGAGGAACATTGATGCTAGTTCTTCTGTAAGGGTTTGATAGAATTCAACTATAAATCCATCCAGTCCTGGGCTTTTCCTAGTTGGTACTGTTGTAATTATTTCTTAAATCTCATTTCTTGTTATTGATCTGTTTAGATCTCATCTACCTTCTTGTTTCAATTTAGGTTAGTCATATGTGTATAGGAATTTAACTATTTCTTCTAGATTCTCCCATTTATTGTGTTATAAATTTTGAAAAAATTTCTGAAGGTGCTCTGGATCTCAGGGTGATCTGTTGTAATTTCAAGTCTTCCATTTCTAATTGTATTAATTTGGGCTTTCTCTTCCTTTTGGTAAATTTGAATAAGGACTTATCAATCTTATTTATTTGAAAAATCAGCTTTGATCCATTGAAGGTTTTTTCCTTTGTTGTTGCTATTGATTTTTGTTTCAATTTCAAGAACTCCCACTCCTGTCTTTATTATTTCTTTCTTTTGCTTGAGTTCATTTTCTTCTGCTTTTCTAGAACTTCATAATCATGATGAGGTTATTTAGCTGAGTTCAGTCTATGGTAGGTACTCATGGCTATAAACTTTTGTTATAGAAATGCTTTCATTTTGTGCTATGGATTTTGACATATGATCTTCCTAATATTATTTGATTCTATTAATATTAAATTTAGTCCCTGATTTTTTCAGTGACACATTGATGGGTTAAGAATGTACTATTCAGTCCCAAATGCGTGTTTGTATAGTTTTTGTTGCCTTTGATTTTAGAGTCTTTACATCATGATATGACAGAGTGTGTGATTTTATTTCAATATTTTTGTCCTACTTGTTTAATGGCTTAAAGTATGGTCTATTTTGGAGAAGCTTCTATGGCATACTAAAAAGAAAATGCACTTTGCTAGTTTTTGGATTAAGTATTCTATCAAATTGATTAACTTCATTTGATCAGTATTACACTTCGTGGAACACAGTACATGGCCACCAAAATTGGGTCAACTACATGACATGAAAAATTTATTCTAAGATCAATAATAACTTGGTGGTCCCAAGTTATTTTCATTCTTACAGGAAGTTAATATTTTTCTAGTGAGACAAGCCAAATGGCCACATGATTAATATTTTATAAGCCCTTTTCCCTCTGTCTGTTATAATTTTCATTTTTCTTCCCCTGATCTTGGCTTAGACAGATCTTAAATTTCCAGAAATAGGAGAGAAGATGAGAATCAGTATCTGATGAAGAACAGTTTGATTTTAAAAGTTGTGCTTTTATGCAGTTTACTTTAATGTAATTTATGTCCTTATTTCCTTTGATGAATGTGAGCCTCTGGGCAGATGAGAGAGACTTGAATGTTAGATTCTGATATTCTGCCTCATAGGAATCTGGAGGGTGGATGATATTAGAGTAGCCATCAATCATACATTTATAAGATTTGATTCTGAGAATTTTTATCTAATGGAGAATCAGTGGAGTAGTACAAAATTTACTGTACATATGGTAAAAAAATGAATTGGCCAAGCTACTCTTTTCTATTACCTTAAATATTAAATATTTTAACATTCAGCATGTATTTAAACACTGTGTTTAAAGGGCCAAGTTCTGAAAATTAATTTTAGTAAAAATAATAAATCCAAGCTTACTAATCAATATTAGAATGCTACAAATCTTACAGAAGGAAAAAAATACTTAACTGTTTACTTTCCTTTCCTTTACTACCAGAAATTAGGTTTGCATATCATTTCCAGCCTCTGATAACAGAAATTGTTATCCCTAGAAATCTGACAACAGAGGCAAATATTTGCAGAAGCGAAATGGCTTTCAGAATTAAGTTTGTAAGAGCAAACAAGAGGCATATTTACTTATTACAACAGAGCTCTGACTTCCTGAAATAAATTTTAATTGTATGTGTAGAGGAAATTGTCTTTATGGTGGCCTATTGTATTTATTTAGCCAACAATTTTTAACACTATGTTTTAGGTACCACTTTTGGTTCTGGGATTTAAAACTTAAAATCTGTGACATCAGGTTGGTCACTGAGCTAATTGGGATGATAGAAAAGAGAGCAGCTATCATTTTCTAGTTGAGTCTGATCAAGTTATACCAAATTCAAACACTGATGGTTAAACCTAGGTTCAAGAGAGTCTTTAAAATGTTTTAAGATCTATCAGGTAAATGGAAGAATGGGGCTCCAAAGTCATTCATTCTGCAAATAAAAGTTCACTAACCTTAATATTCAGAAAATAAAAATTCTAGTTAATCCATTGGGACCCTGGGGAAGCTTGATCCTTAACTTCCAGTGGCCTCAGGAAAGTCAGACACTCAGCTACTCTATGTCTTTTCAGTCACAGTCTTATTTCCTGACATCCACTTCCATGTAATTTATTCTTAGTGTCTGTAAGTTGTACAAGTTTTAGATGTTTTAATTCGAAGCAGTCACAGATCTTAAGATTTCCAAGAAGTAGAAAGAGCAGTTTTAAATTCCCCTAAACTTTTTAAAACTTTCAAGAGAAGCAATAAAATAAATTGGATTTTCCATCTCCTAGACACATTTATGTGTCAAAAAACCCCCTGTAGCCCAAGGCTATTCATCATAACTCCTCTGATTTTACTAAAGTTTATTGCAGCGAAGTAACACCCACATGGCCCTGAGTGCATATTCAATTTATGAGCGTCAAAGGAAGATAGATTTAGATACGTTCAAGTGTGGTTTCTATGTTTATAATGATATTCAATCACATAATAGTAACATACAGAACACCTTGTACTACCAAAGCTGTGAGGACATCTTCAAATAGAAATTATCCCAGTTTGGGAACATCAGATCAGACACAAACATACATTAAAGATATTAGTAATTCACTTGGAAAAATTGAACATTTAAAAAGGCTGTTTCTTCCAGTGGAAAGAAAGATGGAATTCTGTGAAATTAGTTGAGAGAGGCAGAATTCTGCCTGGCTTCCAGAAATTGAATTGGAAGCAGATGTCTTCCCACAAAGTGGAATGATCTTATTAGTAGATGTTTCTTTAAATGAAACACACAATGACTAAAATGATTCTTCTGTGGACTCTGAGTCAAAGGAAAGGAAATATTAAATAAGTTGAAAGCTATGACATGTTATTCAAATTTTGTCAGTAGAGAATAATAGTTTAGAAGGAATTCTATGGACTTGGAACCTTTGTAATTTACTTATAATTCATTTTGTGACCATTCTGATGAACAGAAAGAAGTATCTGATGAAAAGATTACACACACAGAAGGCCCAAATTTTCTTTTCTTTTCTCATCTTTCTTTCTTTCTTTCTTTCTTTCTTTCTTTCTTTCTTTCTTTCTTTCTTTCTTTCTTTCTTTCTTTCTTTCTTTCTTTCTTTCTTTCTTTCTTTTCTTTTTGAGACAGGGTCTCGCTTTGTAGTTCAGGCTGGCTCTGAGCTCACTACGTAGTCCAGGCAAGCCTCACACTCAGCAATCCTCCTGCCTCTGCCTCCCAAGTGCTGGGATTACAGGCGTGAGCCATCACGCCCGGCACTGTGGTATGTGGTATTGATGGCTGGTGGGCGTGAGTCTCCATGCCCAGCATTGTATATGGTTACCGGGGATCGAACTCAGGACCTTGCGCTTGCGAGGCAGGCGCCGGAACCACTGAGCTAACCCTCCGGCCCTCATCTTTCTTTCTTGTTTTATTTCTTTTTTCTTTGATTCTTTCTTTATTTTGCTTCAATTCTGACTTTAATATGTTTATTTTTGGATGATCAGCAGCCCCAAAACTAGAATTTTAGTCAAGGACTTTAAATAATTAAATGGTATATATTCTGAAAAATGAAAAAATACTATAAGTTAAAGCAATGTGTTTAACTTTATACTATTGATTTTCTGTGCAGCTTTTCAAAAATGCTTCTGTTTTTAGAAAAGATTAGTCTTTGTTTACTCTAAATTTAATTCAAAATATTAATGGAGGTCGCATATATCAGGGATTAGGTATAGAAGCTTTTTCAAGCGGAAAAGTTTCTTGAATGATAAAATAGTCAAAAACATATCATATGGCTCTATCTCACAATTACCTTTACAATAGTTTTCATGCAGTTGATTTTCAGTATTTATTGATTTTTGTTGAACTATGACTTTAGTAAGCAGTAAGGTAAATGCAGTAGCTTCCACCAGGGGGCAGCAGAGGCTGCAGGATCGCAAGACCTAGTAGGTCCACCAGTTGAGATGGGTACAGTCTTGCACTATTCCTCAGTTCCTCTGAGTGGTAGTTCAACCGGAAGTGATCATCAGAATGGTCGAGAGATTTACATTTTTCTCTGCTACCTATATCAGGGTCAAGTCATAATGTTGGGGGGTATGCCTAGGGCATGTTTAACTTATCAAAGTTACTCTTTGTAGTCATGCATGAGAACAGAGAAAGGATAGGTTTTCTCCTCAGTGCACCGCAACAATTATTGATCCCCAAGATAATGTATTCTTTCCCATGGCTTGATCCTAGGGAAAGCTGCAAAAATTATGGCGGTAAGATGCAGGAATTCCGGGATCATATGTGGAATTATTCGGGATCGTACTGTCTAGTGAAATGATATGAAGAAAAGCAAAACCATCTGAGCTCTTTTCCTGAAGTCACCTAATTGGTGGGGAATCCACACTGAGCTACCCTTCCGCACACTTGCTTCAGTTCCAAATTGACCCGCTCTGAGCTTTAACTATTCTCCTGTCTCTCCAAACGAAGTTGCTCCCATGCCTCTAATTTGTGTCAAATATTTACATGTTGCTGAGTTCCGTCTGTACTAAATTTTTAATATATCCATTGAAAGCAGAGTAGAATTCAATGTCCTTATTTGAGCTCAAATATAAGATCTTTCTTTGAGTTAGGTTATGTAAATTACTATTCTCTCATTATACTGGAATGTGTAATTTTTCTATGCATCTTCCAAGATCAAATACCAAAAAAAGCCCATTTACTAGTATCTTGAGCAGAGCTGAGTCTGGCGGGTCAGACATGCACTGAATAAAGTCTGGAATAGCAAAATGAAATGTTCATGTAGTTTACTAACATTCTAGATAATATTACTTCCAAGACAAGGTTTTTTCCTGGCTCATGAGCTTTGTCTTGTCCAAGAATATTTCTTCAAGAACAAAGCATATAAATAGATTATTCTGCTCTTACAATCATTCTACTTCTAACTCCTTTTGGACAATAGCAGTCTATTCTTCCAATTAGTTTAAGAAATTCAATTTTTATTATGAGTGGGTTAGGGCCCTTAGAAGGTTTTAACTGGGAAAGATTGGCTTGATTTATGTTTATCAGAAAGGAGTATGGCTGGTAAGTAATGGACAGATAATGAGAGAAAAGCAAAAGCCAGAAGATCAACTTGGAAGCTGAGTGACGATCTCAGGGAAAGATGACATTGCTTGGACAATGATGATATTTATAAAGACTTTGGTGTTCATTTTGGTGTTCCTTGACATTACAGTCATCTCCCTTTAGACACGTTTTTTGCTAAGAACTGTTCATTTCTCTACATGCCACCTGTATTTTTTTCATTCCTAGAAAATATATGAAGTTAATCAGAAATAAATTGTCAAATGTTCCTGACTCCAGATTATTCATGCTCCGTGTTGTGTGCTGAGGCATGCATTATAAAGTTAGCAGAAGATTTCACTGGCTGATTTTCTTCATAGAATCTGTTTCATAAGGACTTATTTGTACTTGGTATTGGGCTAAGTGTAACATTTTTCAGACATTTTTGCCTTTCCTGGCAACCTAATAATTTAATTCAGTCCAAGAGAGATCAAGATTATATAGACAATAGACTAGCAAAAATTTCTTCTAGGTTGAAGTGAATAAATAAATGCAAAGTCAGGCACAGGGAACGAGAAACATTGCCTTAGCAGGCAACAAGCAAAGCACAATGTGTGATTTCCTCTATCAGCCCAGAGAGTTCTGACAGCTTTACTGTCTCTTGTTGCAGGGGCTTATTGGTCATAAAAGAGAAGGAACTTAATCTTGGGCATTGCGACAGCTCAGAAGGATGACTAGTGTGCACACTAGGTCTATAAAGAGGCGAATGTTGGATGAGTATTCCTCCTAACCATGAATTGGACCTCCAAACCTGCAAACAGGCTATGGCTTTATTTCCCTCTAGTATTTGGATAAACCTGAGCTTGTCCAATATTTTGAAGAAAAAGTTGGGGCTCTCCGGTGGCTTATGATCAAATAAGACTGCCATTTTCATGTGGCCGTGTTGCTACTAACTGGGTTGGAATATGTAATTATTTGAACTGTTCACCTGCTTCTGCCTCTTTTGTCCAGTTTGTATCCCAAACCACCATTCTCATATTATTCTAATTCACCCAAGTCAGCAGTTTGCACCTTTTTGTTTTTATTTTAGGTGATACTTTCATATGGACCACCAATTTGTTAGTGCACAGTTGAGAGTGAATTCTGTAAAGTGTTTTGTGTGGGGTTAACATCATACTGGGCACAGGCAACTAATGAGTTGTTTAGTCTGAACACCGCAGACTATGATAATAGCTGTACCACACTTATAAATTGATGTTACGTTTTTGTTTCATTTGATTTAAAGCTCTAAGGCACACATTTGGCAGAAGAACTTAGCCTGAAGTTATTTTATGCCTACAAAAATAAATGTTCATCAATACTACACCTCTTTCCATTCTCCTAGGACAATCCCTAACATTTGCATAAGGCAAGTTTGATAATGTAAGCACAGGTAACAGGCAGCATGGATCTAGACTGTGGAAGGTATAAAAGCCAGCAGGACAACTTTTTCAGAACTAAGCAATTGCCATGAACTTGACGGTTTCCTTAATTACTCTGTAAGTTCTGATATAAAGAAATGTCAGTATATGGTGTTGAAAACCAGTGTGTTATCTGTCTTGCTTTGGAGCATAGAAAAGACTCTTTGGAGAAGACAGGGAAAGATAATGATAAAGATAATTCTGCCATGAGTAGTTTAATGAACTTAATGAGACAACATACAAGTCAACATCAGAGTAACACTGTATCTTAAAACTTAGATTACACAGTACAGGTGAATTCTCTTTATTAGCAAATATTTTATAAAATTTGGAACCTAAATCACTAGTTAAAGAGTTACTAAAAGCAAACAAGTGGATTTAATCAACAACTGAAATCAGATTTTCAGCCCAGAATGTGTTTCATCAACACAGATTGATCCCTTGTTGAACAAAGAATTTTAGTGTCTCTAGTACTTTCCATAGTTCACTCATGCACGTATAAAACCTAAGTTTGGATGGATTTGGACTTTCCTTAGGAACATTTGAAGCCCAAAACCAATAATTCCAAGTACTAGGTAAACTATTATATAAACGCATAACTAAAAATTGACTAAGTATATAAACTCTTGGAGGACCATAAAGACATGGTCAGCATATGCTCAAAGGAAAATGACTCAGTGAAAACTTTTATTTTTAAGATAACAAAGGTAGGGGAGCCATCCAAGATAAGTGAAATGTTTGTGAATAAATTAGAGTGTATCACTTTCAAGTTTTACTTTGGTCCATGGCCCATGACTGTTGTTCAAAGATTACTCTTGTATACAAAGACAAGGCAGCAAGAATATTTGGGGGTAGAATAAAATTGTGACACACAAATACTATTGTACCTTTTGCAGGTTTAAAACAAAGGCTCTGGAGAATATATTAAATGTTTTGCCATGTGAAAATATTTAATCTTGTGATGGAATGCTTTACTAAATAATTTTAAACATGTTTCATTAAGGTGAATCTATAGAATGTACATTTGGAGGTTATATATTTGTTTTAGTTTATTTTTATCTTTATTGGTACATTGTATATCATGACCACACTCAATATTGGGAATTTGTACGAGTATATGACACAATTTAATTCTCATTTTTTCTCTTTCCCCTACCCACCTCACAATTCCCCACCCCCTAAATACATAAGCTTTGTTTCCCTTTTTGTATTACCATCACATTTTTTCTTTCGCCTTTATTACTCACCACTTCACATTTCCCTTTGAATATTTTCTGTTTCACAATATGCATCATACATTGTAGAACTCATTAACATCAATGACCTATATAGATACTGACTCAATTATTTTCTAAATTAATTTTCTAAATCTAATTATTTTCTAAAAATAATTGAAGAATTTAAATTGAATAAATAATTGAATTAGTTAAAAATGTATCCACCAGTTTTAATGTGTGAACCTTATTTAATTCAGATAAATAAACTCTAAAGTTGCATACTTATAAGAATTTTATACTTATAAGAATACTTAGAATAATTCAATAATAATTATAAGAATTGAACATGTAAGAATTTTGAAAATGTGAACATTTAAAAAGAAATTAAATACTATTGAAGAATTATTTTATTACAATGTGGTGATGTTTAAAGCAGACCATTTTAATAATTTCCAAGTATACACTGAAATCTTTTAAAATAAAATAAGATAATAGATTTTAGCAGTGGAAAATATTTAGAATAATAGACTACCTGATTTCTTAGAATTTACCTACTTTTCTTTTTGTTTGAGACAGGGTCTCCCTTTTTAGTTCAGGCTGGCTCTGAGCTCACTATGTAGCCCAGGCAAGCCTCGAACTCACCAATCCTCCTGACTCTGCCTCCCAAGTGCTGGGATTACAAGCTTGAGCCACCAAGCCTGGCAAAATTTACCTACTTTGAAGTATTTTAAGAAATTCCTGTTAATAACAAGAATTTTAGTTTGTTTCCAAGTTTTGTTGATATTTATAAACAGTTGCATTTCAGAGAAAAATTATTTGTACCAAAAGAGTGAAAATGAGAATCAAAATACATCATGTACAGGTACAAATGCTTAATGATGAATGTGATCATAATGTGTACCTAAAATGTATCAATAAACTCAATAAAGAGGAAAAAAGCAGTGATCGTCTACAAACAACATAAATGGCTGCTTTTAGATATTTTACTTTTTGTTCACTGAAACGAACTGTTTTCTTATGCTTCATGTAAGTAAACTGAGATGTAATCAATCCCTTAAAGTACAATTGCAATAAAAAAGAATGGAAGAATCAAATATGCAGTTTGTAAAACAAAATCCATTTCAGTTGTTTTTACTGTCATCCAAAGCAGAGCTTTCTGCCGGTTTTTTGCATGTAAGTTTAATTCCCAGTCCGCATCAGGTTCACTGGATGTCTCATCTCTTCCGGGGGAGTGCAGGTAGTACTGCCTCCAACTGCAGGGCTGTTCTGCAGGACGCCGCCTGCTGCACATCTGGAAGATAGCAAGTCAGAGACCTTAGTTGGCTTTCTGTGGGGCTGTGCTGCTGGATGAACCTCCCCGAGACTGTGAGCACACAGAGTTCTCAGAACACACACTGTGAACACACACTGTTCTCTGCACTTCACTCTCCCAATTCAATCTTCCATATTATATCTATGAGGTAGTATGCTGTGTATACACTATGTGGATATTAGATTTAACTTTGTTTTTAAATAGGTTTAACTTTAAAGGCTTACTTGCTGATGGATTAGAAAAGGTAATAGAGTAACAAAATATAAGCCAATGGCAGTAGGATTTAGAGATTTCAGAGTAAACAAAACAGAACAATGAATGGCAACAAAAAATGTCAAGTCTGGGCACCAAATAGACATAATACAGGTACAGGCATCTTACCAACAGCTTCACTCACATATTAATACAGGTGCAAAATAAAACAGTCTTAGGGAACAAAGGATAAAAATGGCAGAGAAAGCAATTGGAATTGGAAGACTTCATAGAGCTCCCTAGAAACTATAAACACAGTCAGTGGTTGCTTCAACAGTGGTATGTGAATGCACTTTGGATCCATCCATTTATTCCTTCCATTAAGTTTATTAATTGACTGTGTACTGTGCACTGTGATAGGCACTAGGAATGCCATGATGAACCATCAGACAATAGGTGCCTATAATTCCCTGCTCATAGTTTGGATCCGTTAATTACTGTTGCATTCACGAATTGCAGCTCTCAATCCTGGTACAGGAATGAAGATGGCTTTGATAAGACTAGATAGGAAGAAAAAAATAGATGTGCTGTTCCAAAGATAAAGAAAGCAGTAGAAATGGGCACTTCAACAAAGTGAAGGCTGTTAGTGCCCCCCATCGTCCGGAATAATTCCTGGGATAAGACGGACTTATCTTACCATCAACACAGAAAGTACAAAATAAACATTTCTAAATCCAGAAAGGAGAGCTGCCAAGAATGTGTGGCAATGTTCTGATTTATCTCACATTTTGACTTTTTACCTTTTTCCACGAAAATGAGACTTGAACAACTTAGGTGGTTTCTAGATTTTTTTAAAAAGGAGGCACAGACTGAGCAAGGGAAATGAAATTAGGGCAATTGTATATATTTTAAATTAATTAGAAATCTTTGTGGATTTGTTCGGAACTGAAGAATATGCCTCCAAAATTCCATGAAGGAAGCAACAATTTCTGTTTGTTTCTGTTACTGGATTCCCAATGGTTGAGGACATTTTCTATTTCATATTAATTGATATTTATTGAATGGATTGATGACAATGACAAAGACCCTAGTGATAACAAGGTAAATGAAATATGTGAAGATCTTGATCGGTTTTGTATTCTTACATTTCTTCAATCTATTTCCTGCAGATTCCAGTCTTATTGTTAGTTTCTCTGTGAACACCTGCCTATTTAGCTTCTCAGGCCTCTTAAAATGTGGTTCACTAGAGAGATTCGTTTTATCCATGACACTATCCAAAGGAGTATTAAATATATGCATGAAATGACCATTAAATGCTTGTAGTGTTCTATAAGTACTTGAGATGTTGAACTGAAGATGTTTCTTTTTCCCCATTAGCAATGATTCAAAAATAAACCCAATGAGCATCATGTCAATTTTCATTAATCCAGAGTCTGGTTATCTCTTTGGAGAATTATTATCAAGATTCTATACTGCTTTTCCTTTGACTGACTAGACAGGTTCCAGTCTAATTTAAAGAACTGGGAAGCCTAAATTAAAGAGCTCTTTAGTATTTAGGCCTGTAGTATCCTGGCATCCACATTTTTCAAGGACTGTAGAATAAGATGATGGGAAAACAAGAAATAACATGCATTGGGTGACTGTTTTGAATGTATCTGCCCTTTGGTGTCTCACCAATCAAAATGTCATAAACTGATGCTTACATTTTTCTTTCTTCTGCCTTTTCTGTGTATGTCCTGGGATGGCGGTGATGGTTAGTAGAGTAAAACTTAAGAGTGAATGGTAGATGATCCAAGTAACTGTGGCAGAACAGGAAATCAGTCTGAAATCCAGCTGTATCTCCCTGACCCATCGTGTCCCACAAACGTTGGATGGAAGGACCCTCTTGTGAAATGAAGGTCCAGCAAGATAGTTTAGTTAGCCAGGATGTGAGAATCAGAATATGTGCTCAGATATGCATTTGGTGGGCTCTTCTCTGAGTGGGATTTTAAACACAGTTTTAGATATAAAATAGGACAATGATGCCAGAATTACATGAACATAAGAATTAAGTTAAATTACAAAAACAGAATTAAGTTAAATGGTGTGTTTAAAATACTCACTAGAGTGCCCAGCTACTATTAGGGTACACCAGAAACTCAGGGAGTGTTGGGGCAGGAGCAACTAATATTTTCCTCCAATAGAAGTATAATTTAATATTTACTTGATACAAAATAAATAATTCACTATGATTGCCATGCCATTTTCTCAGATTTTGCCATTGGTTTTGCTTTCTTTGAAATATTGCAATGTGTAGATGAAACACTCTTTTTCAGTAGGCTGGAAGATGTTTTCTTAAGTTAAATGCTTAGCATGAGGGCTTCACATATTGATTTAAAGGAGTTGAGTGGCGTCCTCAGCTAGGTGGTTGGTACTACAGGTTAGGTTGTCAGGGAGCAGTGCCAGTAGTCTAAAGTGCAAGTTGGTGACGCTTAAGTGCAGCTCAGATCTCTAGTACTTTGTCCAGTTCTTGTTCCAGATGAACTAAAAAGTATAGAGCAAACCATGAAGAAGACTGGACCCAGTAGACCCTTTTCTACCAATAGAGATTTATGACTCTGAAAGGATACACTTTTGGTGTTGATGTTGAAACTCACGGAGTGTTGGGGCAGGAGCAGCACCATATGAGCACAAATAGTAGCCAAGAAAGCTGGAAAAGTTACGCAAGAGGAAACTGGTAAGCATCTCGTTATTCCCTCAGCTAACTGGAGTAGGTTGCTACTCATAACCAAAAGAAACTCGATGAAAGCTAAATTAATCATTTTTACACAGATCAAATAAGTATTTAAGAATTTATATCTGATTAATGGACATTAATTAATTCAACTTGGATTTAGAATTCACAAATGTGTTGACATTTTAGATGTTCTCTTGTCTTTCATAAAATAGAGCCATCTGCTAATAGCTCTGATCAAAGCACAAAACATTACTCAAACTAACAGAGCTTTTGAAATGGAAGTATGAAGAGAATGATTCGTTGATGGCCTAATTGCTCTTCCCTGCTATTGAATTAGCCAGAATTTTATCTTTAACAGGAATGATTATAAAGAGAAACATTTGCCAGATAATTTAAGTTAGTCACTATGGCCTGACTAATTTCTATGGGGAAAATAATCAGGAAAGTGCTACACTGTGACCATGGATATAATTTATTTTTCCAGTGAAATCTTGGAATCATTAACTCCTCACTTTCTTCAATGAATGAAATAGCCAGAGGTACAGAGAGTGGCTGTAACACTAGAGAGGCCTTCTCATTGGCACTAGATGTGTCCCTCAGAGTGGAATCTGGGACATGTCTTCACTGTCTTGTGCCACTGACCCTCAGCATAGTCTTTGCCTGCACTCAGTTATTCTTCTTTTCTTCAAAAAATTAATCTCTTTCTATGGAAAGCTTGAAGCAGTTAAGACTTTACACTTATTGTTTCCTAAATACAGTGCTAAAATTTTCAGGTTAAGAGATTGATTGCCTAAAGCCAGAAGGCCTCGTCAGGTTTGTATGGTTTATACTGTTCTTACCATGATCACACTGTGCAAAAGCATTTGATACAGAGTCGGTGTTTTCCAGACCAAAGCACACATCTGTGCTCCCAGGATGTCCTGACAGATGCTGTGCATTTTGAGCCAAGTGCTGCTATGGTCTGCTCCTTGGTGAAATAAAGACCATTCAGAAGTACTATGAGCTCAGGCTGGTATATATGCTTCTCCACCAAATAGTAACAATTAGTTTGTTCTCTGCAAACTGAATTTTGTGTGGTTTATTTCTCTTCAAGAGGCAAACTGATCATATGAAGAAAGAGAATAGTGTTTGTTCAATATTTTATTGTCTGTCCCCAATAAAGTATAATGCTGTGTCTCAAAAATTGTGCCACCATTGCCCCATCAAGAACCCTGAATCAAAATCCTTTACAATTTGTTTTTTTAAAATGAATTTCCAAATGACTTTTAAGCAGAATGAAACTTTAGAATCGTTGATTTAGAAAATATCAGTATAAAATTATCTCCAAATAATACCAGTTTATTGAAACTTTGTGTTGAGATATATTTGATTCACGGGGCTATAGTATCTGCCCCACTTCAGCACACAACGGGAAGACATCTTTTGCTGCCATTCATATCCTTCAGAATGATTTTATTCTCTATTTTCCAGGTTTCTACCATTTTTGTGGTGTGTTGGAGAAACATCATCTAATAGGTAATTTCAGTGCATCTAATACAAATAAATATCATTCTCTATACATAGGAAAAGGAAAGCTCCTTATAGCTTACCAAATCTGTATTCCTTATCCAGGTGTTTCTCTCTATCCTCTCTCTTACCCAGAATTACTGAACATCTATAATGAGCAGAGGAGTAAGCAAAAGTATCATTGAGACTCCTAAGATGAGTTAGGCAGGTTCTCAGAGAAGGCTATAAACTTCTGATTGTGATGATAAATGGATGTGCTAGAGAGAGTACTGACATCAGCATAAAGATGATTCTAATGTAAAGAGAACATGACATATATTGCAGTCATTTGAATGGTCCTGCAGGATAGGACAGGTCACTCAAATCCTTATCTCACAAATCTCTTACTTTTTCTCATTGCTGAGACAAAATGCCCAGCCCTCAAAGTTAAAGGAAGAAAGGTTTATTTTAGTTCACAGTTTGTAGAGGTTTCATCCATAATTGGCTAGTTCCAAGGCAGGGTGACCTGGTAAAAGGGCATCAAAGAGGAGAAACAGTCCATGATAGACAAAAGGCAAGAACATCCGCAAGCAGCACAAGAGCAGCTCTTTCTCTCCTTTATATTTTCTTCAGGTGGGGCAGCCTTAATCCTAGCATGGCATCATGAATCAATCCCAGGATTACATCCTTAATCTCAGCCTCATACACTGTAAATCCAGCTGCCTGTGAAAAGTCCCACCTATGAAGAAATGAGGCTTTAAGGAAACATTTAGACACAAGTCATAATGGCATTATAAAGAGTTATTTAGGTTTGGGAACAAGAAAGCTGGAGTAAGGAAAATAACATTTTCTGTTATTTCTCCCCAGTGTTGTGAAATTTTAACCCCTCCATGTCCCGGAACCCAAAGCTCAATAGCCAGGCTATACCCTGTTTCAAAAAGATCATACTAATTTTTTTACTGGAAATACTGTATTTTGAAATGTATATTACAGTCATCTGTATAGTTATATTCAAACCAAATTAAAAAAAACCTAATGTCCAGCAATAGACAATTTATGTACAGTGGGTCATTATCAGCCATAGAAATAGTGCTAAGGATGAACATGAAATGTCAGGAAAAATTGCATGGATTGTGCTACCATTGAAGAATAACTGAGCCAATTTATAGCATGAGCTCTTGTGTCATCCTGTTTTTCTAGCCAGTTCTGAATCTGAGTCCCTGGTTTCTCCCAAATGGAGGTGAGATAGGAATGACACCAGAAGAGAAAACAAACCTAGGCTGAATTGTGGGAGACAAGGTAAGAGGATGCAGCCAGAGCCCTTGTGGCAAGCTCCAGTTCCCTGTGAGTCCCATAGCAAAAGGTTTAACAAACAAGAAACAACAAAATTGGAACCTTGAGAAAAAAAGCTGAGCCTGGGCTCCACTCTTGCTACTCTGAGCAGCAGAAGGCAGCCCAAAACCTGGAACTCACCACACTTTTATTTGTTTCTAAGCATTCACACTCAAAATCCTGCATGCCCAAGGCAGGGCAGATATCCACAATAATCCCTGTAGTTGAAGAATTTGTAGGGCAGAGCAGATGGCCTCCAATGTTCCTGGTGCAATAATCCTAGTAGGAGATCCAGCAGGGTGGGGGAGATGTCCATCAATAACAATAAAAAGAATCAATGAATCAGAGTTGGCTATTTGAAAGGATAAATAAAAATCAACAGACCTTAGCCAACCATATCAACCACAAATGGAAAAGGCTCAAATCCATGCTATTAGAAATGAAAATGGGGAAAATCACCACAGATCCACTGGAAGTCCAAAGGATAATAAACACATATTTTGAAAATTTGTGCCAAAAAAGATGGAAAATCTAGAAGAAATGAACAGATTCGTAGATATATATGAACTTCCAAAACTAAATGAAATGATATAAAAATGTTAAACAACCCAATATGAATCTGTGAAATTGAAAATGTAATTTAAAAAAACTACCAACAAAGAAAAGCCCTGGTCCTGATGGCTTCACTGAGGAATTATACAAAACTTTTAAAGAAGAGGTAATACCACTACTTCTCAAATTCTTTAATGAAATTGAAAGAGAAGCAATACTCCCCAAATCATTCCTTGAAGCAACCATTACCTTGATTCCAAAGGCAGAGAAAGACCCAACTGAAAAAGAAAACTACAGGCCAATCTCTCTAATGAATGTTGATGCAAAAATCCTCACTAAAATATTGGCAAACAGAATACAGAGAGTTATTAAGAAAATCATACACTCTGATCAAGTCGGATTTATCCCAGGGATGAAAGACTGTTTTAACATACAAAAATCAATAAATGTAACACACTATATTAACAGACTCAAGAACAAAAACCATATGGTTATCTCAATAGATGCAGAAAAAGCATTTGACAAAATCCAACACCCATTCATGATCAAAACCCCACAGAGAATCGGAATGTATGGACTTTATCTCAATCTAATACAAGCTATTTACGAGAAACCAACAGCCAGCATCATACTAAATGAGTGAAAGCTGAAACCTTTTACACTAAGATCAGCAATGAGACAAGGATGCCTACTGTTCAATATAGTGCTGGAAATAGCCACAGCAATTAGGCAAGACAAATAAATAAAAGGAACAAAGATAGGTAAGAAAAAAGTTAAACTGTCATTGTTCACCAATGATATGATTCTCTATATAGAGGATCATAAAAGCTCAACCAAAGGACTGTTAGACTTAATTGCCAAATTCAGTAGTATAGCTAGATACAAAGTCAATGCTCAAAAATCTACAACCATTGTATACACAAACAAAAGACTCACTGAAAGAGAAATTGGAGAGTCAATCCCTTTCACAAGAGTACCCAAAAAAGTGAAATATCTAGGAATCAATCTAACAAAGGAGGTGAAAGACCTCTACTCTGAAAACTACAGGACTCTGAAAAAGGAGATAGAAGAGGATATCAGAAAATGGAGACATCCCTTGTTCCTGGGTAGGGAGAACCAACATGGTCAAAATGGTATACTCCCACAACTACTATACAGGTTCAATGCAATTCCAATTAAAATCTCAACACCATACTTCACAGAGCTAGAGAAAATAATCTGAAACTTCATTTGGAACCAGAAAAGACCTAGAATAGCAAAAGCAATTCTAAGCAACCACGACATGGTAGGGGGTATTACAATCTGCAACTTAAAACTGTACTATAAAGCCACTGATAAAAACTGCATGGTACTGGCAAAATAACAGACCTGAGGACCAGTGAAATAGATTACAAGATCTAGAAAACACTCCAGGTGCACTAAGCTACCTTATTTTTGACCAAGGAGCCAAACGTCCTCAATGGAGGAAAAACAGCCTCTTTAATAAAAGGTGCTGGAAAAACTGGACTTTAACCTGCCAAACACTAAAGCTAGACCTATCTCTTTCACTGTGTACTAAACTAAAATCACAATGGATTTGAGACTTAAACATTAAAACAGAAACAAACCTGCTGCAAAACAGGTTAGGTAAAACTCTTGGAGACTGGCTTACACAGAGACTTTATGAACAAAACCTTTATAGCACAAAACTAGCAGAAAGAATCAACAAATGGGATCTCATCCTACTAAAAAGTTTCTGCACAGCAAAAGAATCCACTGGCACCACCAAAAGACAACCAACGACATGGGAAAAAATCTTTACTAGCCATTTATCAGACAAAGGGCTATAGAATAGCATATAGAATGAATATCTAGAATATATAAAGAACTTAAATATAGAATGTATAACAAACTTACAGAATATATAAAGAAATTAAATAGAATATATAAAGAATATATAAAGAACTAGAATCTAGACTATCTAGAAAATATAAAGAATATATAAAGAATTATAATGCATAAATAAGTTCAATCAGTCCCCCCAAATGTAAAGACCAAATTCAAAAATGGTCATCTGAAATGAATAGACACTTCTCAGGGGCAGAAGTAAAAGCAGCCAAGAAGCATATGAAGAAATGTTCAACATCACTGGTTATTCAAGAGATGTAGATGAAAACAACTCAGATTTCATCTCACTCCACAAAGAATGGCTGCTATCACAAAATCAATACCACATACTGCAGTGCCAGGCATGGCGGCTGACGCCTGTAATTCCAGCACTCGGGAGGCAGAGGCAGGAGGATTGCTGAGTTCCAGGCTTGCCTGGGCTACATAGTGAGCTCAGGGCCAGCCTGAAGTACAAAGCGAGACCCTGTCTCAAAAAAAATTCATATTGTAAAGATACATGTACATCCATGTTCATAGCAGCTCAGTTTGTGATAGCCCAATCTTGGAAACAACTCAGATGCCCATCAACTGGAGACTGGATAAAGAAGTTTTTTTTTTTTTATAAAATGCAGTATTATTCTGCCATACAGAATGACAGACGAGTTTCATTCATTTATGTGCAAATGGATACACCTTGAGGACACACTAACAAGTGAAATAAATTGATCCCCTCTGGTATGAGAACCTGTAGATGTAAATGAGTTCCAGAATGTATGATAGATTTTGTGAAATAGCAAATATTTAAGGGAATGTGGTGGGGGAACATAATGAGGGAAAAGAATATGTTTGGAAAGAAAAAAATAGCATGGATATAAGGGGTGGGGATTTGTGGGTGGGTAGGTATATGGGTAAAAACGAAAATTAACTTGTGTCATGTACTGGTACAAATTCCCTGATGTTGAGTGTGATTGTGAGCTGTATATCAAATGTACCAATAAAGAATTCAATTACAAAATAATAATCCTAGTAGTTGTTCCTGCAAGGCAGGGCAGACATCCATTAATCTGAGTGAGTAAGGAGTAAGTAAACCCGAGTAAGTAAACATCTCTGAATGTTTTCCAGTCGGCATGTAGAGATCGTCTTAGCTTGGAAATCCAGGGCAATGAGTTATTTATGTGGGTGGAGGACACCTCTTCGGTATCACCAAGCCCTCCTTTAACTACTCTAAGTTTTAGACAGATTTTTCTCAAACTTTCCACATTAAAAACCTCTCCATTTTAATCTTAGGAATATATATATAATATATATATATATATATCCTCTTAGTTTTATATATATAGGTAAATATATGACCTCTTATTTATAAATATATATGACCTCTTAGTTACAAAATGTTTTTCAATTTCATTGCAAAGCAATACTACATACTCCTTGTATGATATTTGAAAACAACTCATACAGAAAGAACAAAAATTTTTTTCATCATTTTAAACATTTTTATTGTTGAAACCTTTTCTTTCCTATCATCACTCAGTGTATACACAGATACACAGTTGTACCACTTTATACCAATGCACACAGCTTTAGCATTTACCTTATTTTAAAATTTAAATCCATTTATATTTAATTCCATGCAACTTTCCTGTCATTTCATGTTCATCCTTAGCACTATTTCTATGGCAGGTAATGACCCATTGTTCCTAAATTGTCTATTGCTGGACATTAGGTTATTTCTAGTTTTGTTTGAATATAGCTATACAGATGAGTGTAACAATATACATTTCAAAATATAGCATTTCCAGTCAAAAAATCAGAATGATCTTTTTGAAATAGGGTATAGATTGGCTATTGAACTTTGGATTCTGGCACCTGTAGGGGTTAAAATTTCACAACATTGGGGAATCCTAAAGAAGTCTTAGGTTTTTCATTCATAATAAAACTGTACTGCTTATTCAGCAGAGGGAATTATTCCTGTCTTCAACATGAACTAAGTAATGAGAGACCAGGCAGATTAATGATTTGCAAACAGAAAGTTTCAGGAGAGATCTCATTTTACCATGACTGATGACCTCCAAGTGGAAAATAATAATAATACGCCTGTCAAGTCTTCGACACTCTTTTAAAAATGGCCTTCCACTTTCCCATGAGTGAAACATTCTGATGCCTTTATTTGAAAATCATATCAAATCATGTTATTTTTATTTTGGAATCTTTAAAAAGCTATGAAAAGATACATTTGATACAACCTCGTTAGAGACATCATAATCAGCATTTCTAGCCAAAGAACAATTGTGGGAGGAAGGATTCTTTTCAACAAGACAAAGAACAGTGCCAAGTTTCTGATTTTCAAAGGAGTTGCTTAAATAAAGCACAGAAATGAACTGAGTAAGAAGAAAAAATAACAAGTTATGAAATTTTCACCATTTTCTTTCAAGTAAAAGAAAGTACATTACAGACTTTAGAAGTGGAAATATTAGGCTGGGATTTTGAAATTCGCATGTTGAGATTACAAAATTCTGTATATTTCCTTGATATTACGAATCTTAGTATTTAAAATGTTTTGTTCAAAAGGCAAACTTAGGCTGTCTAAAATAGTCTTAGTTTATGCTACTTTTATGCCATGTATATATCAATGGAAACTCAATATGGAAATGAACAAGCAGGATTCCCACTAACCCTCAGATTCCTGAGTAGCTCCCTTCCTTGTCTTGAGGAAAATTTCCATGAGGATCAAAACTATATAAAAATTTATTTTAAAATTATCCTGTGAAATCATGATATTTTAAATTTTGGAATCTTTTAAGAGCAATGAAATGTTACATTTAATAGAACATCTTTGAATAAGGTATTATTACTACCTCTAATGAAAGAACTGAGAATATAGATTATATATGCTGAACAGAATTGCACCTAGGTATGTAGGTAGATTTCTGTCCAATTTAGAAGTGGGGAAATGATAGTGTTCTATGGTTTATGCTAAGACTCAAAGCTATGACTATTTAACCTGTAGTAATGATAGTATATTTAAAAGAAGAATTTATGATAGAGAATTATTAATATAGCAAAAGATTCAAATGAATGCTTCTGGGAAATACGGATGTCTAGCTTTCCTTGAAAGTACTTCACTTGAAGTATAGGAATAAGCTTGTTCCTCAAAGAAGTTGGAAAAACATTATGCTTCTGGGGAAATGTTATTCTTTTGTGCTTATCATTTCAAAATTTTAAAAAGCCTAACTTCTTTATAAATGAAATGCTAGTTTTCCATATACAATTTTCTTATCTATAAAAGAGTACCATCTAGTGATAACTTCTATTTTCCTTTTCTTGGAACATTTTTCATCTTTTTTCTGGTTGATATGTAAATTCTATCTATATCATGTATATTATGTTGTTTTTATAAATGTAATTCTTTTTCTAACATGGTGAAGGAGAGATGCTTAAGTGGAAGAATTTCTGTTGGAGCCTGAGTCCCTAAGGAAGGCAATGAGAATCACAATGTCCTGAGATGTTATTTAGGGCAGGACAGAAGGCAGGGTGGATGATATTGGTGGCAACCCAATGTAACTCTGTTCTTCAGACAATATTCCTTGGATATGAGTGAGGACTGTGTTCTGCTTAAAGAAGGGGCACAGGAGAGAAGCAAATGCAATACTGTGCTCACAGGGACACCTGAGACCTGGCTTAAGACAAAAGAAAGTTCTCAAAGCAGCAAATCTCCTTGTGACTGAGTGAGCTCATAGTGAGGCTACTCTGATTTATATTCATTTACTCTCATATTACGACAGGATCTCAAAAGTGCAATGCTTCTAAAATGGTAGGACACTAACCCTGGTACCACGCTGGGTTAGCAAATCCAACTAACATGCAGGAGAACTTATTTAATTTCTGCTAGTTTGCTCTTGATCATTTTATTCAGTGATGGTTTCTTAACTATCTTTCCTCTCTCCTTTTGAAATTTAATCACACTTATGTGTGATTTCCTCATTTTACCTCTTTTTAAGATGTTGTCATGTATTTTCTTATGAATCTAATATTTTCTCCTATTTTTGAAAGGATACTTTTAGATTTTATGTTATTCTGCTCCATGCATTCCTATCTTTCAGCCACTAGAGAGATGGTGGTGTCTTATGAGTGTTGGTCTTGTTTTAAGAGTTAGAGGTTTTCCCTCAAATATCTTCTGGTTTCTGGCACCTCTGATTTCTGAGGCAGTAAAGTTTTGTGTCTGTGCCACAGCTATGATAATGGTGGACCCCCAGATCGGTCATCTCCTTTTTCCACCAGAGAGAGTTTGTAGTCCTCTCCCTTGGACAGGGAGCTCACAGAGGATGAAGACGCCATTGTTGATATGAGTGATGAAATCACCCTGGCTTTCCTACACCAGGACCTTTCAGGCAGAGAATCTGCATGTAATAACATTTCTGCAATTTCAGGAATAAAGGCAGGGCCACGGGGTTGGTGGAACAGGGTGACATAGGGACCAGTTCCTGGGATTGCTCCATATGTACAGTAGGAGCAATCCATCTTTCTGTCATCCTTTACTTCACTTTGGATTGATTTTGTCTGCAGCTCTCACCTTTCCTGACCGCTGGGGAGAGAATCTCTTTGATTCCCGTCAGCATTTCATTTTAGCCCTGTTAGGTCTTTTATCATTCTGAGATCTTCATTTTCATTTTTGAAAATGCATTCTTAGAACCCACCATTGCTTTGTGAACTCCACCTTTCTTTTTCCTTCAGTGTTTACCACTTTTCTCTGGTCTCAGTCTAAAGTCACCTGGCAATGTCTAAGGCTTCTGCTGTGCTTGTATATGTGCTTAGGTTTAATTTTAGTAGTGTGTCTTGAAACAGAAAGGGAGGCTTATAAGAAATCCGGCTAGGGTCTCCTGGAATACTACTGTGCTCGATGAGGTTACTTCCTCCCATCATATTTTGAAACAACTCTAGAAGTTTCCTATCAATTTCATGTCTTAATATCCAGGCAACACCATTCTCAATTCTAGAGAAAAGAAGGGTCATGTTTTTTCCCCCATAACCTCATTTCCTGTCCTGATATTACTTTCACTCCAAGCAGGAAGATGTGACCCAGCAAAGCAGTCCAAAGTTAAACAATTGTCTGACTGTTTTCACGCTATGTCCCAGATTCTGAGCTATTTGATATTAACACCACATGTGAGGTGTCACCAGCCCTGGATGTACTGCTGAAAGCTTCATTCGGTTCTATTGAGCTTCTTCTTGGCAAGAATTTAGAAATCTTGAAGTTCCTGCTAAAGCAGGGTCTCTATTGTCAAAAATAATTCAAGAGACAAAGAGAAGGAGTGATGACTGATGCAGTGGAAATAACACCAGAGATAGGGCAGTATATAGGACCGTTTGGCTCAGGGAACTTGGAAAATAGTCTCTCCCCATCTACCTCTCTCTCTCTCTCTCTACCTCTGTTTTCTCCTTCCTCCTTCTGTTTTTCCTTTTCATCTTTCTTTCTTTCTTTCTTTCTTTCTTTCTTTCTTTCTTTCTTTCTTTCTTTCTTTCTTTCTTTCTTTCTTTCTTTCTTTCTTTCTTTCTTCTTTCTTTCTTTCCTTCTTTCCTTCTTTCTTTCCTTCTTTCTTTCTTTCCTTCTTTCCTTCTTTCTTTTCTTCCTTCCTTTCTTCTCTCTTCCCTTCTTTCTTTCTACCAAGTATGCACTACAATCATAATTTATAAACTTCATTACAGTGTCTAGCACTTACATACTAAAAACAGTTAAAGCATAAAAAGTATGTTTGCTTGAAAAAATATTTGTTTTCATTTAACTGGCCTACATGTATTGGCAGTTTTTTTTCCCCTACAGATTGAAGAGGAAAAACAGCATTGGGACAAAGATTTTATTCCAGTGGGGATTTATATTAACAAATACTTATAGTTCAAAACAAAATCATTTTTTAAGAATCAAAGAACTAAAAATCTGTAGGTATAAATAGAAATTTGGTGCCTAAGATTATCAAATCATTGTCCTGTATGAATCAGAATGACATTGCTGGAATTTATCCAAGGTTACAGAATGATCTTCTGTGTTCATTATAATGGAGACAGATCATATATTTTGAAAACTCATGAATTCCATACTCAAATAGCCAAATTAAGCCTTTGAAGATCGAGGGAACTCTACAAGATTCAAACCAATTTCATGAATGATTCAATAAAACTGACAGAGTTTCTGTTATCAAAAAAACACCCAGCCAGATTGAAAATACATTAATCTTGTATAGAAATGTGACCCAAGAGGAAAGAGGGTGTATTTATTTGGTTTGTTGTGAGGGAAGTGCTACTCTCCCACTTTCACAGGAGAAGGAAATGAAAGTAGAAGGTGTAAGTCAGCTGCACGGGGCTTAATTATGACGCGAGGTTTGAAACACCTGAGTGTGTAATGCTGGCAGAGACTGCCGGAGGAGGAAAAGCGTTATCGCTCTGCATTTTGGTATTTGAAATTGCAGTGTGGTATCCAGATGAATTTCAAAAGGAAACCAAACCTGAAGCAAATATGATGACTTTAGTTCTCCAAAGGAAACTAAAGTTTTAGGAATTATGCGAATGAACACTTGAGTGAGAGATTCTCTGCTGATAGCGGGCACCACTTCTGTCCTGTAACACACTCTGTGTCTCTCACTCTCTGAAGCCCCTAAAAGAAAACGCCACTTTCTAGATGTCTTTGCTTCAAGATTTAAGTTCAATTCCAACATGGGGATCCTCCCTGAAACACTTGAACAGCAGAATTTAACTCTGTTAGTTTATTTGTTCCATCATCGTCACCTGCTTCAGATTGTAGGCAACAGAAAGCTGTATTGACACTTTCCTTTTTGTTTGTTTGTTTGTTTGTTTGTTTTGAGACCGGGTCTCGCTTTGTAGTTCAGGCTGGCCCTGAGCTTATGATGTAGCCCAGGCAAACCTCAAACTCAGCAATGCTCCTGCCTCTGCCTCCTTAGTGCTGGGATTACAGGTGTGAAACACCGCTCCCAGCCTGACACTTTCCTTAATCACCACACTTTCTGATTTCCTGAAAGCATCTCTGCAACCTCTGATCATTATGCCCCAGCCCTATGGACTAAGTTTTAAAGTATCCTGTTCCATCTATTAAATTCCTTCTTTCTAAAGCAAGCAGAGTAGTATTGGTATGTCTGCTAGAGTGTGACAGACAGTATTTAAGTGTTAAAATTACTGAGAATTTTTATTGCCTGCATAGTGTGTGCACCCTTAAAGTTTTGTGAATAAATCAAATCTTCTGTAACTTTCTTTTCTGTATTGATTGTTGGCAAGAAGTACGAACAGCAGCATAGTTCCAGCTGTTCTATAATTCAGTATTTTCAAATTGGAAAAATACAGTTCATATGAAGGCAAAACATTTTCATAAAATTTATCTGGAATAATTTGTTTACATTATTTCAAATAGCTATCAGATATTATCTTGGCTCTCTGAATTTTCCAGCATGTGGTAAGGAACAATAAGAAAACACAACTTAATGTCATTTCACTCCCTGCAAGATCACTTCAGAGAAATTTCCTAGAGCAGCAAAACAGACACCAGCAAAGGCCCAGTGTGAACAAGTACCCCACACAGCAGGTGATGAATGGCCAGCTTCTGCCTCCAGGTGAATACTAACTGTCAACAATACAGAACACAAAGATGTTTTCTTTTTAAAGAACAATCTTGATCAGTGCCTTGACTGACACTTCATTATTTCATTAAGAGGATTCAATTTTAAAGAACGAATGTTTAGAACTTTTAACTTATCAAGCAAACTTCATTGAAAGGAAATAATTTAGGAAAAATACTACACGTACCTTAGATGGCGCAGCTTATTGAAAAATTTAATAGTTGTATTGAGCCTCCAAGAGGGAGAAGATAGTTCTAGAAATTTAGATTATTTGCATCATTGAATGAAACACTGCCAATAAGGAAAGTTGGTGCCACTTTAAAGCTATTAAAATGTCAACAACTAAATGATTTGAAAAGTAGGAACACAAAAGCAGCTCTTTTGATTTTTTTGTCTAGAAATTAGGTTATGGTCTGAATTGCAAAACTTCACCTGATACATGTTAGCAACTATTTATTCTTGCTCAAGACTGACATTTAAGAGAAAACTACGGAATGTTTCGGGGAGACAAAAGGTCAATCGAACAATCTGAGCATGAATGCATGAAAAAACATGCATTGGTAATCTATCCTCAAATTAATATCTACCTTCCTTTTGATACCAATTTAGGTGATGTTTGTTTTTCTTTGACCTTTTCAAAAGTATTCTAGTTTATGTGGAATAATAAAGAAATCACAGTCAAATCATTTTGAAAAAGGTATTACAGCAAACCAAGTACTACTAAACAGCAGAAAACTGTTAAGGGAATTGGCATGCTGTGTTAAGAATGGTTTAATAAACCATAAAGCACTCATGAGAGGAAAAATTTCAGCCACGAGAAGACCAGCTGTATGGACTCTTCAGAGAAGAACATATTGGTGATTTACTGAGTTCTTTTGTTTGTTTGCTAGTACTGGGGATTGAACTCAGGACTTCGGACTTGCAAGGCAGTCATGTGATGATTTATTATTAGTGGAAAAAATAATGTGTTTCATGTACTACATTTGTACAAAAACTATAATTTTATGGCAACACACAAATATCTGCATTAGTGTAGAAAAACTTGGCAACTCACCAAACTGCAAAAGTGGTTAGTCAAGCATTGTGGTCCTCACCTATAATTCCAGAAATTTTGCAGCTGAGGCAGGATTATCAAGCAAATTCAAAGCCAATCTGGGCTACATAGTGAATTCAAAGCCAGCCTGGGCTGCAGAGTGAACTCAAGCCTAGCCTGCACTACAAAATAAGACCCTGTCTCAACCCTTCCACTGTAAAAAAGTGTCATATCTAAAATGTAATGGAGATCAAGTAGATATTTACCTCTTATTTTGCTTGTCTATGTGTAATATTCATACACACATGGAGCATATTTGTGATGGCCATATAACTTTTAACTTATTCACATTTTTGGTATTATTCAAATTAAAATGAAATCAGTCATATACTACTTCTTATTGTAAATAGACATGTACACATATTTATGCAGGAATAGAAGTTTCATATATATATATCACAAGAAAACATATGCATTACAAGAAAACATATACATACATAAAACATCTTTCTTGTACTTAGAATTTTGGTTTCATGTGGGCAACTAAAGGAGCAGAAGTCAGAGAAATCTGAGTCATTCATCATGAGAGAGCAAGTCTGTGTGCATGCCACAATTTGGGAATACTCACTAGTGTGATTTCAGTGTCATGTCTGCCACAATCATCTCTGTGCTGCTCACTTGGTATATGTAGCCACTGCTTGCACAACTGAGTCACTTGCTTGTACTTCAAAGCCAGATGTGACAGTGCATCTTGGAGGGAGAATGGACTGTGGGAAAGAAGGGCCTGGGAATTTTCATAAATCTGCAACATATTTCACGGTTTTCCCAAGTGTGACATTTGCACAGCATGTCTCATAGAAAAAAACAACTAAAGAATCTAAAAGATCTGTGCTGATTCCCTAACCCTTTGAGGCTGATGGCTGTCAATCTGTATCCTGCTAGGAACAGAATCCCTGCTCATTTAAAGTTATTTCACTTGTGAATGTGAGAGGGAACTGACTTTTTGCTTAGTCAGGCCAGTGCAATAAAGGCTGTTACACCCCATAAAATGAGAAATGTAACTGAGGTCATGGTGAAGCATAGAGCATGGCTTTTAGTGCAGTTCAACCTTATTTGCAAATAAATATTTCTTATCTTTCTTTTTTATCCAAATTCTGTGCCTCTGTGTGTTCTTAGATTCCTGTAACATATCCAGAAGTCTCAGATTGATTTAGCTGTTTTAATTGAGGGCAGGTAGCAAGGACTTTCTGAGGTCTAGGTGTGTCACTGTTACAACCAGTTACTTAGAGGCTAACCAGTGTTTAAAAATAGGGTGCCAGAGTGCCGGGCGTGGTGGCTCACGCCTGTAATCCCAGCACTCGGGAGGCAGAGACAGGAGGATTGCTGAGTTCAAAGCTTGCCTGGGCTCCATAGTGAGCTCAGAGCCAGCCTGAACTACAAAGCGAGACCCTGTCTCAAAAAAAAAAAAATAGGGTGCCAGATATGTAAATACCTTATCTTTTCTTTAGTATGAGAGCCTGTAGTTGTGAGTTCTAGAATGTATGATAGATTTTATGAAATAGGAAATATTCAAAGGGAATGTGGTAGGGGAAAGTAATCAGGGGAAAGAATAAATATGATTTGAAAAGAAAAGAAACCACATGTACACAGGGGGTGGGGTTGTAGGGTGGGTAGGGATATGGGCAAAAATGAGAATTAACTCACGTCATATACTGTTACAAATTTCCCAATGTTGAGTGTGATTGTGAGCTGTATATAAAACATACCAATAAAGAATTCAATTTTTAAAAAAAATAGGGTGCCAGAAAACTTTCTAGAGTGATGAGAGCAGTCCAGCTCACATGACATTCTGAGGGGGAGGACTATAGGAAACTAGAGGCTGGGAAGATAGAGTATGTGCAGTGAATTATCTCTCACGAAACCACACGTGTGTGTGTGTATGTTTATGATCCAGTGGCTTAGAATACATCTTGATTAATTTTAAAGCTGCTTTTGCTTTATATACTTTATGTCTGTAGTCAGTAAGATCTACCCCACAGTAGTTTTTGAATGTCAACTTTGTATCAAGCATTCAAGAAGAGAATGACAGAGTCCTGGCCTTCTGAGGTTTTTCATTCTAGCTGGAGCAACGCTAGTCAATGTAATGCTTCATAGCAACAAGGCCGCTGTGATGAGAATTGTGCTAAAATGTCAGAGTGATAGGGCTATTAATTTATATAAAGGCATTAAGTTTCTTTGAGATGTGACATTTAGCTGTATCAAAATGAAATGCATTCTGTGACTTGGGGGGTCCCCAGAGAGAACAAGGAGGACCATCTTGCCCAATGGGAGTGTGGCTAGGTGTCCTGGGTGTAGGAGTTAGGCCAGTATGTGATGAATGCTTATTGTGATAAAATCGCTTTCAGGTAAAAGAACCTGGGAGAAGCTGGTGCTGCTGTGGGCTGGAGCCAGAGGTGAAACACTCTGAGAGGGTTGGTCTCTGTTAGAGAGTGGGTTAAAATTGTATTTTAGGTCATATTGAGATTCACCTCTGCCCTGTGCCCTGATAGTTTACCAATATGTATTAGCTCATGACTGAATGAACGACCAAGAAAAGCCAAGCCTTTACCATGTGGATTAATTGAAATCAAAACCACATCTATCTCGAGAAGAGCAGGTCATAAAGAATAATTC
This sequence comes from Thryonomys swinderianus, assembly GCA_004025085.1. Lineage (NCBI taxonomy): Eukaryota > Metazoa > Chordata > Mammalia > Rodentia > Thryonomyidae > Thryonomys > Thryonomys swinderianus. The sequence goes on from PVIC010001149.1 coordinate 70,247, forward strand.
CCCTGTGACCAGGATCAAGACAAAGAAAGAGGCTGTTTGAAACTATCCTCTCCCCCACTTCTCTGTGTATATATAAAAGAATAAGCAGAATTATATGACAGTGACATATGTGCACCCATGTTCATACCAGCTCAGTTTATGATAGCTAAACCTTGGAAACAACCCAAATGCCCCTCAGCTGGAGACTGGAAACAGAAGATATGTGGGGTTTTTTTAAAAATAAAATGGAGTATTACTCTGCAATAAAGAATGATAAGTTTGAGTCGTTTATACTCAAATGGACATACCTTGAGGACATTCATAGTCATAAGTGAAATAAAGAGGTCACAGATATGTAAATACCATATCTTTTCTCTGGTATGAAAATCTGAAGATGTAAATGAGTTCTAGAATGTATGATAGATTTTGTGAAATAGGAAATATTTAAAGGGAAAGGGGTAGGGGAAAGACAAAATATGGTCTTTACAGAAAAGGAAAAGAAATAAAACATCTGTATATAGAGGACTTAAGAATGCAAATGACACTGAATCTTTTAGTCATTATATGTGCAATCTAGGCAGTGATAGTATCTCTAAGACTCAATTTTTGTGTTAAGAAAAAGTGGATACGGATATCTCATGGGAGTGACATTAAATATGTGTTACACATACTGTTCTTGTCCTAATAGAAAAGACTTAATAAAGACATAAAATAATGACAGTATTATCATAAAAAGTGTGATCTCTCTGTGGTCCCCACAGTTTCCTGCTTTACTCTATGCCATAGGTGATAAATAGTACATGCCATTGCAAGCTGAGATTAGTTTCAGTTAGCGGGGACTGATAGATCAGTACAACTCTGTGAAGTATCTGTCAATCATAGGAACATGGCTGGCCTTTTGCCTCCTTGTGAGGTGCACATCAATCTGGGCAAGGGGAATACACCCACTTGGGTTACCTTAGAACAACAGGGCTCTCTCCTACCACTTCTTTCCTCCTAGCCTTGGGATAAGGAGTCTCAGCAGCATACAATTAAATGCAAGTGAATTTAAGAACTCAGAGGGTTGCTCCAGGGAGGAAGGGTGGAAAGGCTACTAGACCGGCAACCACCATTGTCTATTATAATTCTTAGTTTTCCTACTTCATCTACTACTTCCTAGCAAATCCCATACCATATGGTTCTGAATTTAATTCGTATGCGATGAAGTGAGCATTAAGGTTCCATATGGAAATGTTTTCTCTTCTGCATCCCCCATGCTCTTTTCTGCTTTCAGACTTTCATATATGCTGCTGCTTTTGGTTGTCATCTCTTTGCATCTCTCATCTTATTAAGTCCATGGGATTTGGCTAAAGTGCCTTTTCACTTATTTACTCATAAAATTTATCTGAAAAGTATCTCCTGTTTCATATCAAACATCAAAGTTACAGACCAATTTCTGATACCGAAAATAGAGCCATACTCTGTCGATTGAAGCACACCCCGGTGAGTGTTAATAGGCAGGTTTGTCTCTGAGTCTCCCAAACCTGAAGTTCCCCTTAGGACTGGAGGGCAAACTTGCTGGAAGAGCAGTGCTTATCTAAAACAATGGCAAGAACACATGAAGGTAGAGGAAGGAAGTGTCCGTCCACCATAATCACATTTCCTTTGACTATAGCTCATTTCCAGGCTCTTTCTGATCACAGGGCCCCTGATCAGGAGGAAGGCCTGGCCCTGCTTATCTTCAGCTGGCCTGTGCCTGATCCAGTGTGCCTCGGGCCACCGCCTCATGCCTGTAACTGCATAGGAGAGTGTCCAGTGTGAAGACTTCAGAGAGTGCTGGTGTCAGAACTCTCACTATGGAATTGGTTTAAATACTCTTTCCTATTGCCTATGAGAAAATAAAAATTAAACAGTATTCGATTCACACAATTTTGGGGACACTGGTTTTTTTCTGACTTTGTGCTCAGTAATAGTTTGCTTCTTTCACTTTCACTGTCATTTTTATATCTTGATAGCTATTTTTATATGTGTCTTCTATTGTGAGGTATGCGCCTTCATTTTTATAATTATAAAGCATCTTAAATTAGAAACAATGAGTACTAAGTTACATGAAATTAGCTTCAGGTTTACATTAGCATGAAGTATTTAAAAAGATGTTTAAAATATATATATATTAATATATATAAAATATATATATACATATATATATGAATGTCATGTGTGGTCATCCAAGTACACATCATTATCTTATATATTAACCAGAAAGAATTCGTTATCAATTATTGCAATTCTAATGATTTTAATAGTGAATATAGATAAATAAGGCAAGACATGCCAGTTCGTATGAATTATTTGCTCACTCATCCTTGAAAAATAACAAAAGCACTATTTTCAAATGTTAGTCAAAGTCAGGGAACTTTTTTATTTAACAGAGAGATCATTAGTCTTAAAGTCTGAAGTATTAAATGGATCTAAATCTCCAAATTCCCTCCAAAAAAATGAATTGTACAACAACTTGTTCTGTAAAAATTGCTTTTTATATCCTGACAAATAGGAAGACAAAGTGTTATTGTGTGCTAAAATCATCACAGAGTCAAATATCAAAGAGCATAAGCTTTTTATTATTTTTAATTCTCTGAGATGGGTGGTGAGATGTTAAAAATCCCTTTGGAAAATGTTCATCTAGAATGACATATGTTACCTACAAATGTTGCTGTAAGTATTCTTTATATTTTAATAGCTCTTGCTCCTGCCTGTTGATTGATAATATGTAGTGTTGCGTCAATTTGCTAGAATCTCATGCAATTGAACTACCAGTCTATGAATGGCAATTTAAAATTTGGCCTAGATCAAGTCTATCCTTTGCATTCATCTACAGGTTTAGATTTGATTCTTTGTGACAAGAGCTGACTGTGTTGTAAGTAAATGTCTCGCTTCTCAAAGTTTTGACATTGTGTTCTACTCATTTATAGACTTATCTGGAACAGTGGCTTTCTGTGGCATCATGCAGAGAATTCTAATTCTATTTTTTTCAGTTGCTTCTCAGCTGACTTGTTTTCTTATCATGTAACTAAACTTTGGAGGAGATATGGTCAAATATTCACATGGTAGAACTTTCACAGGGTTTGAAAGCTTCAAGGAAATAATTTGACTGTCTCATGTTGGATTTAAGGGTAACTCCTGTTAGCCTCATCAGGGAAATGATGATGCAGAATGGGAGAAAATGCATTAAAATGTTGTTAGTTATATGTTAGCTGCTCCCCATCTTTGTGCATTTTCTAAGATAAGCCAATCAAAACCCCTGAATGCATTTTACAAGTGAATCAAAACCCCTGAATGTGAGCAATATAGTTATTGGTAATTATAAACAGAAAATGAACAAAAGGCCAACTTTTATTTCAGTTAATAAGGTTTTAAACCATCTACATGTATACATTCATTTTTTAATTGGTACATTTTATTGGTAAATTATATATACACATCCCAAATACACTCCACATTGAGAATTTGTACCAGTATATGACATAGTTTAGTTCTCATTTTTTCCCCTTCCTCTACCCAACCTACTACCACCCTCACCCCTTATATATACAAGCTTTGTTTCCTTTGTTTTTCTAAACCATCAATTTTTTTTCTTTTTTTGAGATAGGGTCTTGCTTTGTAGTTCAGGCTGGCCCTGAGCTCATATGTAGCCCAAGCAAGCCTGGAACTCAGCAATCCTTCTGTCTCTGCCTCCCGAGTGCTGGGATTACAGGTATTAGTCACCACGTCTGGCACTGTAGTATGTGGTACTGATTGCTGGTCGGTGTGAGTCACCACACCCAGCATTGTTGTATGGTTACTGGGGATCGAACGAGGGACCTTGCACTTGCTAGGCAGGCTTAGAATCACTGAACTAAATCTCTGGCCCATACATTCACATTTGATGTCACATAGATACCATGAACAAAAAGAAAACTTAGGACCATTGGAATTGAAGAAATTTGTGAAGAAGTCCAATAGTAAATCAAGTATAAAATCACTTCTGTATGACTAATGAAAAATAAAAACATAAATATAATGGATTGAGAACTGAGGTTTAATAATATTTCCACTCAGAAAAGGATGCATTCATCCAAAATCTAAGGAATTAAATTATTTCTCCAAAGTAGGACAAGAAGTGCCTGATTCATGGAGAAATCATATCTAAATACAAAGGGGAAGGATATCCTGATACGATCCACAACAACATTAAGGAGTGGCTGGAGGTATATGTGGAGTTTTTGAACTTTAATTTGGTACCTTTTGCACTTAGTGTTTTCTTAACAAACTCTTGAATAATTTATTTTGAAAAATATGAGGGAAGAAATAAAATATCTTTAAAATTATTCAATAGTTGATTGGAAATATCAATGTGCTGTGTGATAATCCCAAATAATGAGGTAAAAATAGACCTTGACTGCTCTTTGGTTCCTAAAATGCAAAAACCTCAGTGGCATATGTAGTTTATCACTGCCTTTAGTACACATGCATCTTCTTAAAACTGCAGTTTTGTTGTTGCTTTTAGATAAAAACTTAATATTACTTTTTTCAGTGAAATGATTTAAACAATTTGAATGTTTTCTGCTAACATGCACATCAGCAAACCTTATGTTGCACAAACCAAAAACATGTTGGAAACAAAAAGTAGTACTGTACCTTTGAGTACAGTGTGAATACAGATCATTTGGAAGTTGTTAACTGAGATTTTTAATAGATTTGTCCAAGGGCATTTTCAGATGAGAACTTGGGGTTTTTTCCCTCTGATTTTAACAAAGTGCTTACAAGAGTAAAATGTTTTGCATCTTTTTTAGTTCATTACCAAATACTTGTAAGAATTTTAATCCTGTACTATGGATAGCCAGGAATGATTAAAATGCAGTGAGTAACCAACCATTGTACAGCTAGCTCCAGTCAGTCAAGCAGCTGTTTCCTTTACAAAGACATGATGGTCAAGAGTCAAACTGTCGACAGTCCTGTTATCACAAACTGTGAGTTTAGAACTAGCATGCCATTTTGAAGAGTTTCTCTATGAAAGTTGTATGCAAAATAATTCCTGTTTCGAGTAGAAAAGAAATTTTGTTCCCTGTATTCAACCCAGAAAAGGGAAATAATTTATGTTTTAAAACAGGAGATTATAACAATAATTGTTTGAAATGTCACTTGAAGTGTCTACATTCACATATACACCATACAGACTCCTTTGTGTAATTATTAAGACATTATATTTATTATATCATATCACTATGTAAAGTTTTTTCTACCCTGCTTATGCATTCTAGTTAGCATTTTCACCACAGTTAGTGAAAGTTTCATCTTAGCAAACAATGATATTTGAAATAATATATAAGAATGTATGTGGTAAAAGATTTAATGCATGTAAGACTTCTCGTCTTTATGACAAAATTACCAACATTTTCACTCTTGGTCTTCTGGCCCTCCTGGAGTAAATGATGACATGGGCTGCTGTCCGTGGCAAGCTCTTGCTTATATACCCTATAGCGCAACACGTCACTGACAAACTGCAAAATCCTAAAATAGCTTTTCCAATTATCAATAGAGTGAGAAATTAGGCAGATTGACAGTGAGAGTAGGGAAAGTACAACAGAAGTGGGAGACGAAGGAAATAATAAGTCTGACTCAGAGACAGGAGTCAAATAAAGTGATGGATTTCAAGGAGATATCTACAATGACTCCACCTTATCATGACTCCCTTGAAGGAAGATGGCATTCAGAATTTCTGCCTTCTGGACTTTTCATTCTCTTATATCTAGTTCAAAACCTTCTTTTCCAAAAGTGGAGATTTCCACAGGAATATGATTTATTCCAACACATATCTGTTTATCAGCAAGAATATTTTTAGTCTGAGGCCATCTTATTTCAGTAGAATCATAAAATACCATACCAGTTGGGCCGGAGGGTTAGCTCAGTGGTTCCAGCACCTGCCTTGCAAGCGTAAGGACCTGAGTTCGATCCCCGGTTACCACATATAATGTTGGGCGTGGTGGCTCATGCCCGTAATCCCAGCACTCGGGAGGCAGAGACAGGAGGATTGCTGAGATCGCGGCAGCTTGCCTGGGCACCATAGTGAGCTCAGGGCCAGCCTGAACTACAAAGCAAGACCCTGTCTCCAAAAAGCAAAAAAAAAAAAAAAAAAATACCATACCAGTTGGTAATAATTTCTTACCCCATTTCTTACTTACCCATGTTGACAGTTAGTGAAAATCCAATTAACGTGTATTTCCCTGTAAAAGTTGAGAAGGCCGCTGCGAAGAAGGTTTTGCACCTTCTAAAAATGTTGACTGCTCTCATTTTGCTTGGCTTTGAGCTTATCCTGATTAGATTCTGTAAAATGGGCAATCATTAAAGTCCAGACAAGAAGGAGTCAAATTAAGTTGCCACATATAATGCTTTGCTAAATACAATAAGAGAAAGATGCTAACTGAACCTCTGGAAGAGCAAATGAAAGAAGATTATATAATTATCACTTGTGAAGATGTTTGAGAATATTGATATCACAATTTAAGAGCATAATTTTCATTTACATAGGATGATGTAATTTAATGAATATTTGAAATAGAAGAGATTAGGCAGCTTTTTGAAATTCTTTTCAGTGTCTGGTACTTATTAGATTTTAATAATCTGAACTGGAAAAATATTAGTTTTTTGTTATAATTCAAAAATTACTTATTATTTAAATCTGTCCAAAAGTCCCAAAGCAAGCTTTATGTATCCCTGGTTCTAAACACTATACTGGGATTTCTTGATATTACCATTGCACTTGGATCTGTTATTAGAATTTCTACTCTGGGCAACTTTCCAAATGCCACTCCAAATTAGGTGTAGTTCATGGGCTTTCTGAATAAATGCCAGTTGGTAAATGAAAGTGAGAGTAGGGAGATTGCCTTGACTAATTAGATTTTACACATGACTGTTGACAACTTTTCACTTTTTCCTGGTGCCAAACATATCTATGAGAACATTGATCATTGTACAGTCATATTTATCCAGGAAAATAAAAGTAACCTTGAAAGTTATATGTGGATCACTTTATAGTCAAGACTGTAATATTTTGAGATCGAAGGTAGCTTGGAATAAATATCTTTTCAACAGTTAAAATTCAGACAATTTAGCAAACAGAGCATAAAGAAAGGAAGGAACGATGAAAAAAAGAAGAAAGATAAATCTATTGTAACTCCTAATTTTAAAAAGTTATTTTCTTTCTGATGGAACTCAAAGAAGATTTTAGAAGTTTTCAGTCAGAATCTAAAGTTAAGGAGAGAAGTAAACACACTTTCAGGTTTGTTATAGTAGGCAAATATTGTGTAATGACTTATTGCCAATGTATTTTACTAAACAGAGAAGAATAACAAAAATTTTTGGCAAACATAAAACTGTGCAGGGGAAAACAGTTGAAAACAACATCCTTTATTAGGCTGTTATGTTTTATTGCATGTATTACCAGATTTCTACAGATGGAATAAACCTGGGCTTTATATTAGAGAAATAAACCCTTCAACTTTTGATGGTTTCTAGCAGCATATTTCATCAAATGTCCTTTAAGACATTCATACAAGCTTGGCATTTACTTCTGTCCTTAAAGTCTAAGCAGGATGGCCATTTAGGTCTTCTTATACAATGAAAGGTTCTGATTGCTTTAAAAGTCAGAGTATACAAGGGGAAAACTCCATGGCCTAACTTGCTGTGAATTTAACTGTATTGGTTATTTTTCTAAATAAAAATATGTTCATATATATGAACATATGGTGCTGTATATAGTGTCAGTTATATATATATATGGGTGTGTGTGTGTACATACATATATATACTGTCAATTTGAATGGATTACAGGACTCCTGGAGAGGTGCTTGGATTGGGAGGGGCTTCTGTACTTGCCGTGGGTCAGTTCCCACATAAAAAGGTTCCTGTGCCCTATGACATGGGGACCGATTGGAGGAAGTGAGACACTGGGGTCGGGCCTCTGGAGGGCACCTCTCTTAGGGGAGCGCTTGCCCTGCACTCTGCTCCTCAGTGGCCCAAAGGAGGCAGATCTGATACCTTTCTACCATGTTGGTCTGTTTTGGAGCCAGTCAGTGGCCAACTGGCACCTTGTAAATTATGAGCCAAATAAACCTCTCTGCTCTCAAAATCATGGGTTTCAGGTATTGACAGGAAAGCTGACTAATGCATATTTCTATACAATTATAAAATTATAGTTCATTTTAAATTATTCTGTAATGTTACATCAAGTGTTAAGATTTAAAAGTCATTTTCCAACTATAGTTACTCCTATGGTTCCTCAACTCTTTTATAATCAGCTAATGTCATTTTCATTGCTATGGTCCCTTCATTTCCTTAATATGCCCAAAAACCAAATTCTTTTTTTTTTTTTTTTTGCTTTTTGAGACAGGGTCTCGCTTTGTAGTTCAGGCTGGCCCTGAGCTCACTATGGTGCCCAGGCAAGCCGCCGCGAACTCACAATGCTCCTGTCTCTGCCTCCCGAGTGCTGGGATGACAGGCCTGAGCCACCACGTCTGGCATTGTGGTATGCGGTGTTGATTGTTGGTGGGCGTGTCTCCACGCCCAGCATTGTATGTGGTTACCGGGGATCGAACTCAGGACCTTGCGCTTGTGAGGCAGGCGCCGGAACCACTGAGCTAACCCTCTGGCCCCCAAAACCAAATTCTTGACCTTTTGATCAAACTTGACCTTACTCTGATCTTGCTGTTACAAGAAAATGGGATGAAACTATCAAGAGTTGCAAAAGGAGACAAGGTCTTTAAAAGCTTACTTTGACTCTTTTAATTTGCCATATCAAATTATAAAATGATTCTTGATTCTATTTTCCTCTCAAAAAAATACAGAAACTACATACTTTGCCTTGTCTCAATTGTTGCCACTGTTGAGGTTGTAGTTCAGTGATAGGGCATATATTTAGCATGCAAAATTCCCTGAGTTCAATCCCTAGCACACCTCTCCCAGAAAAGGGTACAGTTTATTAGGTCACTCTCACCTTGACTTCACACCTTTCTCATTATTGTGTGTCATTCACTCATTCCTCTTATAATAATCAAGTTAACATGTTCAGCACTTATTTTACATATGCTTGTACTACTCTTTATATTTCCATGAAAACAAATTTTTAAATACTACCTTAAAATGTTCTATATTATTATGTACCTGACTTGTTCTCTATTTTTTGTCATCATTCTTGAGTTAAAATTTCAGAGCAATCAATATTCTCTTTAATATACCCTGTATTTAAAATGACTTCTGGGAAAGGCACAGAATAACTATTAAATATTGCTGAATAGTGATCTAAGTTATTTTTGATTGTCTTGGTAATGCAGTTTTCTCCAGCCTTCCTACTAGGATGGTATTAGCATTATTACACTGTTATGCTTTGATCTAAAATGTTCCCCAAAGCCTCCTGTGTTTGGAAAGTAACTGGATCCCAGGGATGCCAGACTCATCTGTGCATCCTGTGAGGAGGGGGGTGAAGGTTGTTTTGGTTAGGAGCTTGACCTAGAAGAACACGTTCTTGTCCTAGCTCCTCTTTTCTCTCTCTTCTTCCTGGAAGCCACCGTGTGGGCAGCTGTCCTCCCCCTGACTGTCCACCATGATGTTTCTGCCTGGAAGGCAGCCAGCCATGATCGGAAACCGTGAGCCAAAATAACCCTCTACATTGCAGATATTTTGTCCCAGCAATGGGAAGATGAATATACACTGACAGTATGGTGGGAGATGAAGTGAAAGGAGATGGGAAGACTGAATCTCACAAAGGTGCCATTTTGTCATCCCCATCTAGCTCTCCATCAGGATTAATAGTTCATTCATATCCAGTTATGAATTTTACATAAGTCAGTTCTTGCCAGGTGTATTCACCAAATGTGGGATCCAGGGGAAGGGAATGTAACTAGAACCTTTGGATTTAGGTTCTAGTCTCCTGTGAGTTGACGGCACACAGTGAAATAATATCTAGATAGAGGTGAGGCTTAGAGAAACTGAGCTTAGGCCCGATGCATGCTACACTGGGTAGCAAAAGACCCTAGGCCCCAGCCTGTCACAACTTTTATTCAGCCCCTCTCTAGTAACAAAAATGTAACAAAGACTCAGAAGGCAGGGTAAACACAGGTAATGGAGCAGTTCCACCTTAAAGCATCACAGCATGTGTGACGACCAGAATCCTTGTTATCCAAGGTGAAGGTGAGCTGAGTGTGAAGTCGCAGGCAGCCAGGAAGGGCGTTCCAATTATTCCTCCCAAACAGGATTCTCTTGCAACATAGTTAAGTCCAAAGTCTGTCTGCAGGAAGGCCTGGTCAGTTTTGACCTTCCAATTATTTCTCCCCAATAGGATTGTTCCCAACAACCAAATAGTTGTGAAAATTCTGACCTTTCTAAGTTCAATTGTAGGTTATGCTTATATCCTGCTGTACTACCAGAAATGAAATGTGAATATGCAGTGAATATGGAGTTAACTGAATTAGCATAATTTCCTTTGTTTGCTAATTGCTTTAGAGACAGTAGGGCAAATACTCTTAAAATACATTTGTGGATAGAGTTCACTCTGATTCAGGAATGACACAACCTGCTATGTCTGCTGACAGAGTTTATTTTCTTTAGAAAATGCACTCATGCTTTTTAAACATTTACCCATAAAATCATTTTGAAAAAAAGAAGTAAATTAAATAAGATGAATAAATTCACTCAGAAAGAAAGATCAGTAGGCAACTGAAAGGAAAAATTTAATCTAGATAAGGCCAAAGTTAACCTAAAGGGTTCAAAGAAGGGGAATGGAAAAATCCTGTATTTTAAAGTTTATAAAATACTCATTAAAGAATAAGTATGCATCATTATAAACTGGTGATTTATAATACTTTATTATGGAGAAAAGCATATTGGGTGGCAAATCTTTAAATTCTTTTACAAGTTTTCTAGATTCAGTGCAAATATATCTTATTTGATATTTAATTTTCCATAGTTATAACCTTCCTACAACCAATTAGAAAAATATAGAGAGAGACACGGAGAGAGAGAGAGAGAGAGAAATGAACCCAAATGTATTTGTTATGAGTTGAATTATGTTCTACTAAAATTTATGTTGGAGACCTACCCCTCAGTATCTTTCAGCATGAACTCATTTGATAATAGAGTCATTGTAGATATAACCAGATACGTTCCTATTGCAATGGGGTGGACCCTAGTCCAATATGATGTCCTCACAGAAGGGGAAACAGACATAGACACAAATGGTGAGAGCACAATGTGAAGACAGAGGCACAGATCAGTAAAATAATTTCAAGTAATTGCAGCAATTCCTAGAAGTTAGGGAGAGAGACACAGGAAAGAGTTTCCTTCACTGTCTTCAGAAAGAAGTAAATCTTCCAGCGCCTTGCTTTCAGACTTCTGTCTTCCAAAATGGTGAGACAATTATTTATGTACGTTAACAGTTTCTGGTGCCTTATGAGGACGATCCTATGAAACTAATATAATATTTAATCATTTCATTTTAGTTATGCCATGTCCAGAAATATATTCTAGATATGTAATTGCATGACAATAATAAAGTTAAAAATTACAGTAATGTAGTAAAAAAAGTTCAAGGGGACCAGAGATTTAGCTCAGTGGTTCTGGTGCCTGCCTCACAAGTGCAAGGTCCTGAGTTTGATCCCTGGTAACCATATACAATGCTGGGTGTGATGACTCATGCTCACCAGCAATCAATACCACATACCACGGTGCCAGGCGTGGTGGCTCACACCTGTCATCACAGAGGCAGGAGGATTGCTGAGTTCGAGGCTTGCCTGGGCTACATAGTGAGCTGAGGGCCAGCCTGAACTACAAAGCATGACACTGTCTCAAAAAAAAAAGTTCAAAGGCAATATTCTTAATAGCAAAATAAAGAAAACACACACTAAAGTATTACAAATCTACTTAAAATAATATTTTTGAACAATATTTTATGATATGGAGGTTTTCATAAAAAGACAAGACCCAACTGCTGCCTACATTACATCTAAAGACACCAAGAGAGTATAAGTAAACATTTTACACACACACACACACACACACACACACACACACACTATGCTAACACTAACACAAAGAAAACTTTTACAAATATACAAGTACATTTGATAGGCTTGACCATTACCAGAGATAGATGTCATTCTATGATGATGAAAGCCTCAGGTTATCAGAAAAAAAATAACTGTAGACATTCATACATAAATTACAGCTTTGAATCATACAAAGCAAAACTGATAAAAACTGCAGGAAAATAGATCAATTCAAAATTATAGCCAGAGTTTCCTGAATTTACAGTCCAATCATTGATAGAAATAAAACACAGAAGATCTTCAAGGGAAAGAGGACTCAAAAACTGTGTAATTTACACCACCTGGTGTTAGTGAAATATATTTTCCCATGTACACACATTATTTATCAGGAAGTTGAAAGTATCTGTGGCTATCAGAGCCTATGGAAAGTAGTGTGGAGGGGGAGATGAGGAAAGATTGATCCTTGGCCCCTGGATTACATATGATAAAATTAAAAAGTTCTAGTCATAACCAAAAAGATTGTATTTTACAAAGAAGAAACAAACAAAAGAACAAAACTTTCTTTTCATTGAACAAAATAGTATTATAAATGAAATGAATTAGCATTTTTCTTAAAATATTTTTGAGCTGGGTCTGGTGGCTCACGCCTGTAATCCCAGCACTCAGGAGGCAGAGACAGGAGGATTGCTGAGTTCGAGGCTTGCCTGGGCTACATAGTGAGCTTAAAGCCAGCCTGAACTACAAAGCAAGACCCTGTCTCAAATACATATATATATATATATATATATATATATATATATATATATATATATATATATATATATATATATTTGAGACAGGGTCTTGCTGAAGTTTCCTCTACTTGCTATTTATCTATCTTCTATTTCTTTCTCTCTCATTTATGAATATATATAGTTTCTCATATAAGAGAAACCATAATGTGATATTGAAGCTTGCTCTAAGTAACATTTTTGCTATCCTTTTAAGATCATAATACTCATTATAATAACCAGTGTTTTATTTTGCCCAAGTTCCAGTGAGCAACAATCTCTCACAACACATGATCTTAAAGTCCAATCAAGAGCTTTATTACCCAGCTGAGGTCCCCCAAGGGCAAGCCAAGAAGGAAGGCCAAGAGTTAGACTAAGGCACAGTATTTAAAGGCAAAATCTACCGTGCCCCCACTTGTTATCAGGAGGTTTCTATGCAGAAGCAAGTTACAGAAGCCAATTTAGCAATGGTTTGATTACCCATTACTACAGAATAGTGCATTCTAAAAACATAAAATCTGCAGCTGTGCACATTGGCTGGGTGGAGAGTTCCCATGGAGACAAGGGAAGTTACAAGATGCAAAGTGGAGGTTTTTAACAGAATGGTTGTTTTTATGCTAATTTGGGTCTCACAGTTTATTCTCTGTTCTCTTATTTTTGTATCAAAATTTTGTTTTATTTTGTTCATAGACTTTGTTTTATTTTTGTTACAAGGGATCAAACCCTGGACCTTGCCCTTGCTAGGCAGATGTCCGAACCACTGAGCTAAATCTTTGGCCCTTTCTTGGCTTTTTGAGACAGGGTTCTCTATGTAGTTTAGTTTGTCCTTGTGGTCTTGAACTCACAGAAATCCTTCTACCTCTGCTTCCTGAGTGCTTGGATCACAAGCATGTGCCACTGTGTCCAGCAATATTTTTTTTCATAGAATTAAGAAGAGTGCTTTTATATTTTGCATTAGTATTTATTTGTTCATAACACAAATAAAATTTAAAAATTTAGGTATACCATCCACAATTGGGTGGTTGTAGATAATCATTATTTAATATATATTTTTAAAACAAAAGTCAATATTTTACCATGAAAATAGTGTCTGAGGAGATACATGTTTAACCTGATTTGAATATTCTACAATATTTAATAGGCATTAAAGCTGGATTATTTAATATCTCTAGTTGGAAAATAAATTCATTTTTCTATGTAACAGACAGGTCAATAAAATAGTTAACAGAAAGAGAATATTTGAAGTTGAATTGAAAATGAAAATAAAATATATTTAGGTTTATAGGATGCAACCAGAACAGTAGTTGGACGTATATCAAGGTCCTATAATGAAGAAGAGACATACATCAAAAAAATAACCTTAGGACTAGAGGTCCCATTCGACCCTGCTATCCCCCTGCTAGGAATACACCCAAAGGAATTTAAAAAATCACATTGGAAAGACAGATGTACACCCTTATTCATAGCAGCTCAGTTTGTGATAGCCAATCTTGGAAACAACCCAAATGCCCATCAACTGGAGACTGGATAAAGATGTGGGGTTTTTATTGAATGGAGTATTACTCTGCCATAAAGAATGACAAGATTCATTCATTTATGTGCAAATGGAGACACCTGGAGGACACACTACTAAGTGAAATAAATAGAACACAGATATGCAAATACTGGATCTTTTCTTTGATATAAGCACCTGTAGAGGTAAAGGAGCTTTAGAATGTATGATAGTTTTTGTAAAATGGGAAATATCCAAAAGGAATTTGGTGTGGGAACATAATGAGGGGAAAGAATAAATATGATTCAGAAAAAATAAAAGAGTATGTATACAGGGAGTGGGGAGGGGTGGGTGGGCAGGGATGTGGGTAAAAATGAGATTTGACCTGTCACATATTGATACAAATTCCCCAATGTTGTGTGTGATTGTGAGCTGTGTATATAATGTACCAATAAAGTTTACTGAATAATGAAAAAAATAACCTTAATTTTGAGCCTAAAAATCCTAGAAAACAAGTGAAAAAGAAATCTGAGTTAAGCAGAATGAATTAAATAATAAAAAGGGAATGGGAATCTATTCTTTTGAAATCCATGAACTTAGGCTTTGTTTATGAGAAAATGAGTAAAAAAAATATTTAGCTAGGCTAGGTCTGAGAGAAAAAGAAAGAGATAGAGACAGAGACAGAGAGACAGAGCAGAGAGAAGAAAGAGGGAAGAATGATCTGTACTGGGAATGAGAAGAGTTAAGATGATTTATGAGCTATTTTTTGCCAGTAAGTTTGACATTTTAAGTTAAGCAAGCAGAGCCCTTGAAACAAACTTCCAACCTTCACCTCAGAAGAAATAGATCATGTGAGTTTCTCTTTATCAAAATAATTGAGTTTTTGGTTAAAATCTGTCCCTTCCTGCTACTCTGCCCCAAAGAAAACCTGGCCAGATAGCTTTATTGTGGATTTCTATCAAATGGTCAGGGAAGGAAAATAATTTTAAACTTACACAATTGTTTCCAGATATTTGAACAGTCAAGAATATTTCAGAATTAATCCTGTTAGGCTACATCATTCTGGTATTAAAATCAGAAAGATATTATAAGAATACAAAAATATACACCAATGTCTCATAATAAATGCAAAGTAATTTTTAAAATTTTTAGCCAACTATATGTTAAAAAGATATGTCAAAACCAATGGCGGTTAGTCCGGGGGCTTAATATTGATGTATATTTTACAATCAATCAGTATAATTTGCCATACATAATAGAAGTACATATAATCATCTTATATTCTGAAAAATTATTGATCCAATCCATTAGATATTTTTGACAAGAAATAAGAAAAAACCCACTAAAAGAATAGGAAATAGAAGATTAAAAAGACTATATATAGAAAAACTAGTTGTAACAGCATACTTAATACTGAATGTTGAAGGATTTCTCCCCAAGATCAAGAGAAGCCAAGTGTATTTTCAGTTTCTTCACCACTTTTCACATTTTACAACTAGAGGGATCCTAGGTATCATAATAAAGGAGAAAAAACAAAATGCCTCCTATTGTAAAAGAAGTAAACCGTTCTTCATTTGCAGGTAATATAATCATTTGTGTTGAAAATCTTATAAAATGTATAAAAAGTAGTATAACTGGTAAATTTATCAGGATTGTAAAAAAGATCCATGTACAAAATTTAATTGTATTCCATATTGCCAATTAAAATCAGAATAAAAATTAAAACGAAGATAGCGATAAATAGATGAAAATTGTAGGCATAAATATGACAAGTTCAAGAGCTGTACAATTAAAACTCAAAATAACTGAAAGATAAAAATTTAAGTAAAAATGCTTTATTCCCTTCATGAATCAGAATATTCAATATCATTGAGGTATCAGTTCTCCCTATTAAATCTATAATACAATATCACAATCCATATTTTTTATTCTTTTCTTTGTTTAGAAATTGATAAATTTATGAAATGCATAAGATCTAAATGTTTGAAAAACAAGGGTAGACAATTTGGAAAAATAAAGGTAAATTTGGAGGGCAGACAGTACATAATTCAAAGCATAATATAAATTTGCAGTAAACAATGCAGCACTGATGTTAGAACAACAAATAGAGAATTGAGAAATAGAATCACATTCCCATGACTGATATTTTTAAAACATTGAATCTTTATTGGTACATTATATATTCAACAACTAATATTTAAGCAAGAATACAAAGGCAAGACCATGCAGGCAAGGTTCAGCTTTCAACAAGTGCCAGAGCACTTGCATACCCATATGTGAAGGAAGAGGACTAGAAAGAGAAGTTACTCAATCCATATGTTTTATCATACAATAAAATTAATTGTGGTTCATAGACTAAAACTCCAAAAGTCTTTCAGAAGACAACTTGAGAAAGAATTTGACCACAGCAAAAGCAAGAATTTCTTAGATACAACGTTAAAAGCATAATCTATAAGTGAAAACAATTGGAAAGTGAGACTTCATTAAAGTTAAAATCTTGTCTTTTTTCATGATTTTTGTTCAGGGGATGAAAAGATAAAATAAACTACATATTAGGTAAAAACTCCAAATCATGTTTATAAACTAGCAGCATTTAAAAAGAACTTTCCAAATCCACAGTAAGAAAACAAACCGTCCCATTCCAACATGAACGAGCAATTACATAGACACTCCATCCTGGAATATTTATCAATGACAAAAAAAGCACATGTTCAATATTTCCATTTATTAGGGAAATTCAAATAAACACCACAAATGGATAACACTATGTATTTATTATAGCATTTGAGAAAACAAAGCCAGGCCCACTGTACTCCTCAAAAGAACACATAATGCCTAATCCATTTTATAAGAAATTCTAGAATGTGCAAGATAATCTGTACTTACAAGAGTAGAGTCAGGTGTCTTGTGATGTGAGGTGGTGGAGGATATGAGGAATTTTGTGGCTGGTGATGTATTTGTTCATTACCATGATTGTAGTTTGCAATGCAGCTATCTGTCAAAACATTTCAAATTGTGCTTATTAATATGTACAGCCTATTGCATATTTATTAGACCTAAACAAAGCTGTTAAAAAGACAGATTATATAATGCTGATAATTTTATTCTAATTATGTAAAAGTGAAATTCAACAGAAGTCGAGATGAAAGACATGGTTGGCTTACTGCCTACTTTATTCTCTTCCATCCTCCATCCTCCCCTGAAAGCCACAGATAGAGAAAAGGAATCCATTTATTCTCCATTTACTGACTGTCCCTCATCTGCTTTTGTGTCAAATTTATCTTCAGGGAAGAAGGAAAAGGAGCTCCAGAGACCCTCCCGATCGACATTCAGCATTGGTACTGATGCTGTACCTTGGATAGAATTTCAGTTCCATGCTGTTCCCAGTATCCTACAGGTTAACCCTGTTTTGGTAAATAACTTTTTATCTAGATCTTTTTCACATCTTTGTACATATTTGGACTTATTATATAATTAGTATCCCTAACAAATACTATATCTTTTTTCATGTTTGTAACATGCACTTTGCTGCCTATTTTTCATGTATGATCCTATTTTTCATGTATGAATGCCTAGTACTGATTTTAACATAGCTATGCTCTTAACACCTACTCAGAGAATCCTAAATCAATATATTTCTATGAGTTTTGTTTAATGAGCTACAATTTCTCCCCATTAAGATTCCTAGATTTAATTCTGAGAAAAGAGCCACTACCACATTCTTTGCTGTATCTCTGCCTTTCAGTATCATATATAAAACATGTTCATAAAATCTCAAAGATATTTTTCATATTTATTAATAAAATAGGGAAGAACATTCTATGTTTTTGTCTTTTATAGCAAAAGAGGCTAAATATGTTGTGTAGAGAATATGACTGTGTGAATTAGATCATAAAAAAGCAAGAAAAGCAAGATACTTGGACTCTGAAAAAAGGAGATGAAAGATAGTGATTCAGATAGCGCTTAATCATTGAAGTTTTTCTGTATTTAAAAACAGAGGCCCAATTGTCATGATTCCATTAGAGATATGCTCAGTTCAGTTTCTTGCCTCAATGCTAGTGTCTGTTCACTGGGGAAGTCCAGTGTTAACAATCCTTTGTCTCTGTGTCTCCACTGTAAGCTCTGAGGACTCTTTCATATGTGTGTTAATGAGACACAGTCTGAGGAGACTGCAGTCTTCTATCTTATCAATGTAGACATTTGAAAAAAGGCCATATGGTTCGTGTCTCCAACAGTTAAAGCAAAACAGGAGTCTAATTTGGCCACAATTTACATCTTCACTGCACTGATGTCATTTTTATTTAGTGGTGATTGTCTTTTAGGTAAAATATAAGACACTGTTAATGGCCAACTAATGCCTCTCTAGTTAGACATTCTTTGGTGAGAAGACACAAACAAGAACATGCTTCAGAAAAACAAAAGCTTATTCTTTGGGAAATAATTTTTGTCACAGCCCAGTTAACCTTTGAAGTACAGAAACAGTAGATTATCTCTTTTGGAGAGATTTTTTTTCATTACAATGTGAAAATTAACCACAAAGCAAAATGATTCATTTAAATTCTTAACACTAAAGAGCTATGGGAAAATACTGTAATTTATTTGTTCGGCTGTATCCTGAAGTGCAAATTATTTAAAGTCATTGGAATCACTATTTACAGAGTCCTATTTAAGGTGCTATAACACTTCAATGTAACACATAGTCAAAAATTTTTCTGATGTTTTGGCAGTTTAGATAAAAGATTAAGTTGTCAAGGGCAACCAACATCTGAAATAATTGAAGAATAACTGGAATAGCTGGATTCATGTCATAAGATGATACAGTCTTGTAGTGTTAGAGAAGATATATTGATGAGGAATAAAAAGAATCAAAAACAGATTGTGAGCTATATATAAAATGTACCAAGAAAGAATTCAATTAAAACATGAATCAAAAACAAATGGAAGTCATAGATAGTAATTAAATTAGTGTAAAAGTCAAAATATGAAGGAATTGACATTGCTATCATTGTATAATGGAGAAAAGACTGCACAAATCAAAGATATAATACCAGAATCAAAAGTCAATTTAACAAAAGGAAAAGTCTTAGATTTGTAGAAATATATCCACAAAAATATTCCAAGAACTGAAACATATCTCTTGAGTTACTTTTCCTAAGTAAGCCCCGCTGTTACTTGTAGCAATGAATACTGGTAATATGAACCACATAGAAAGATCAATTTTTGTTAAAACTATACATGAATGTATTTGAAACTTGAGTTTTAAAAAGGAAAGCAGGAGAAAATGTAACAGCCCTGTTTTTGCAATTGCTGAGACAGCCAGAAACTTAGCCTTCTAAAATAAATGCAGTTTTATAATAGTCTACATTACAGCATATGGTCAAAATATGTTTAAATTTTAAAAAATTATTACAGAAAAAGACGCATTGTTATTAATCCTCAAAATACTCCCGTGAGCTTTGAGCAGGTTTATCCCATCATTCTGTCTGAACCAGTCTTTGAAATCCTCTTTCATGGATGTCTTTGTGAGATGTGACCAAAAATACAGCGAATGTTAATTCTAAGTGTCAGCCATGGGAAGGCAGGTCTGCAGAAACTTTATGTGGTGTCCTGATCCACCTTATTTACGAGATCTGGCACCATGTGGTTTTAGCTCTTCCCCAAGTCGAAATGCCAGGTTAAAGTTTTAAGCTGACTTGGGACATTAACACAGCCCTAAAGGGACAAGTAACATCATTCACAAAAGAGGACTCTCTGGACTGCAAGTGGCAAGAATGATGGGATAAGTATGTTTAAAGTGTTGGAGACTATTTTAAGGAACCCTAATGACAATATATATTTTACTATAATTTTTATTCAAAAATCATTTTTAAAAATTACAGCTGTAAACTATAAGTTTTTAAGTGACAAAAGATGGGTTTGTGTCATCTTCTTGTTTCCAGTATTCTTGCATTCATATAGGATATTTAATAACATTTTGCATAAAACATCATTGTCTCCTCTACTAACTGGATGAAGAAACTTTTCCAAGCATTTGCCCTGTACAGGTAGCATTGACAAATAGGGATAAACATCATTTGTTACCATTTATAAAACCTGCACTCCATGAGGTTCTGCAAACACTGCATTAGTGACTCTGTACCAGTGCAGTACTTTCAAGGAGAGCCCAAGGTTAGGTTCTTCCTAGGATCTGGTCACATTTTTGTCAATTGATCAACATGTAACATTGTATAGCATGTGTTCCTATTTAAGGACACCTTATTTAGTATGAGCTATTGATGAATTCACATTCACTCACAACCAAAAGCTGTGTAACTCATGCCTGAGGGGACCTTATCTAGCACATCTCAGACTTCTTGTGCTTCCAAACAGCAGCTGACACTTCTGCACTGTGCTTAGAGGCCTTTTTAAATACCAAATTCATTCCCTCTCCTCCCCCCTCCAAAATAGCCCTCTAAAGAATATGCAAAATATGGCATCAAACAGACCAGAAAAATTAAAACTGATATAGCCCACATTTAAATGTAATTCTGTTAAGTTCATGATTAAACACAGGGTGAAGGCTTTACAAATGAATTGAGGACACCACAGTTCACAGTTTCATAGCTGTGTTCACCCAAGAAGGTCCCTGTGAGCTTTATGGCTCTTGACACTAATCCGGGGTTCACTTGCTCATGGGTACGAACTCCGAGGCACAAAAGAACCTATTTGTTCTAATCATATGTTCTCATCATATAATCATATGTTCTAATCATATAATTAGCTAGATTATTTAGACAATATCAATGATTTGAGATATTTTATTTTCCATTTAAGACTTTTAAAAGCAAAAACATATATATCCTCTTAAAATCTTAACCAGATTCCTTTCCCATATCTGTGTTTTTCTAAACTTTAACATATCTGATGGTATTTGCAAATAATTTTTTCTCTTTTTCCCAGTTTCCTCGCTATTATCTTCTTTGAATATTATTTCTCCCTTTGAATTAAGGGGCCAGAAAAATACAATGTATTGGGTCAGGAGACTTGCTTGCTATGTACTAAGGGCCAAGTGATTTCCACTAATATCTAAGTCATTCTTTGTGTGACTGTCTCCTTCAGATTGCTACAGTCTCAACCCAACACTTACTCTTCAGATGACTCTCTGTGGTTTCCTTATAGAGCCAGATACACA
Source organism: Thryonomys swinderianus (assembly GCA_004025085.1). Lineage (NCBI taxonomy): Eukaryota > Metazoa > Chordata > Mammalia > Rodentia > Thryonomyidae > Thryonomys > Thryonomys swinderianus. The sequence goes on from PVIC010001149.1 coordinate 91,715, forward strand.
AGCCCTCTTCCCACCACCCAGCTCCAGGATTCCTCTACCAGGGTTCTCTTATCTTTGTCATGTTTCTTCACTTTCTGAAGCCATCATATTTATTTACTGTTCACATGTTTACTTTCTCTTTTCTCACATTAGAAAGTAGGTTGTCATACAAGGTATGAATTTGAATGCTCAGCCACTGAATTCCTAGACCTGGCATTGTCAAACACCTCATCTTTACCCAGTAAATTCTTGACTACATTTAATATTAAGTAAGTTTTAGAAAAAGGAAATCATTACCGTTGGGCACTAGGATTTCAGAAGAACCAATTTTCTTGTGATTAAAAAATAGTGAGCAAGGAAAGTAAGAAGTCACACAAGAAAAATTAAGTTTAGAGGTGGAAATGTGTGCTCCTACCTTCCTCTAGGGGAATGCACAGTGGACTGTAAAGTTATAATAAATGGTTCTGTAACCAGATTAAACACATGGTCTGTCTTATATTTCCATATACTATGGTCTTGGTTATTTTCACTCTTTTCAATAGTAAACTGTTCCTTGTAAATTGATACCAAGCTTGTTCTCTTGAGACTTGTACTTTGGATAAACCCAATCACATGTTAAATGATAACTATGAATTACCGCAGGAAGGGAAGAACACATAACTACCTCATTGACTGTGGCAAGCATCATTTATCCAACAAACACCTGTTTGTTCAACTAATTGACTTAGGTTAACTCTTTCACACTAGGATCTGGATACAGCAAACCATTGTCTTATCATGTACTATCTAGGCATGTGCCACGTACTAGTTAGTTATTACCATGAGAGGGTCCACATTAATATATTATGTTTTACTTAAAGATCTGCTCATGTAAGCATATAGATATAGATCAAACTCAGGCCCTTGTGCATCTAAGGTTGGCGCAAAACCACGTGAGCTAAATCCCCAGCCCTTGATCTAAGCATATTTTATGGTGGACTTAGGTCTTAGTTTTTGAGCTTCTCAGTATTTCTTTTATAAAATACCTGTAATATTTTCTTTATTCAATTTGCTAGATTAAGTAAGAATGTCTACTATAAAATGAAGGATATTTTCCCTATTTATTTGATTATTGATTTAATCCAGTAAATGCAATAGGACTTAGTATATTACAATATGTAAATAATCAGTTTTGGGTTCATAACTGAAGTCAACACATCTATTTTGTTTAGCCTATAACAAACAGCTTAAGAAACCTAGAAAATCAAAGTGTGATACCCATAAAAACTTTCATGCCTTACTGTAAAAGTCAGTTATTCCTTCATTATATTTTAGTTTTTTTCTGTATTTTTTACCTTATTAGGTATTCCTATATTATGTAATCTGTGTTAGAAATTTCTGTTCTAATCATATAATTGTCTAGATTATTTAGAAAAAGTACTCCATTGTAAGCAATAATAAGTGCTTAGGAAATTACTGACAATAGACTAAGAAGTCACTGAGCCAAAATCTGCTTGACAGTGAAAATACAGGTAAGCATAATTCTGAACCTGGTTTTGTGCTGATTGCACATTGCCAAAGCTTGAGAATTTTTATCAGAAATTTGGTGGTCTCAGGAGTGACCACAACAGAATGCAGTACTAAGAACATTATAAATTGGAACTTTTAATTTCTAGAAATGCCTGCCAGAGATGTGCTGCCCAAATGTACATGCCACTGTTTGTCAAATAAAAACACAAAACAGATAAAGCAAATATTTTCAATACATTTAGAAACTACAAACTACTGTTATTAGCAAGAAACGCACAACCACACTATTGGAATCCTGTCAGTCTGTCCACTGGGCAGTCTTACACTGGACAGGAGTGGGTTGACACTGCAACCTCCAATGTGTCCAGTCTTGGGAAAGAAAAGTGATCTTGATATAAAATTGGTGAAGAGTTTGGAGAGGAAAAACTGGGATGAAAACTACGTTTCCCACAGCAATGATACCATACAAAGCTAAACCCTCTAGCGACCTTGTGTTTTGAATATTATAATGTTGGTTAGTGTAGATTATACTACTAAATAATAAATTCACCATAACTGCTTGACTACATTATACTTTGTGTTTAGATACCACCCCCAAGCCTCATGCAGATGAGGAAGGACTTTTTCAGAGGTAGCTGAATGTGCAAAGTGTGATGCTGGGATTAAGGGTGTGTGATTACTAAAGCACTGAGTGTGAGTGGTTAGTCTGGTATCACCCTATTCCCTGTAGTCTGAATAAGATAAAAGGGGCAGAAAGATGCTGTTCAACTCTCTTGTTGCCTTTGCTACCTTATGTGTGTGATGTTTGTCTTCTGCAATGCTTGTCTGCCAGCCCAGCCTCAGAGCTAGCCAATTATGCATTGAAAACTCTATGAACAGTAAGCCAAATAAACGCCCTCCTTTCTAACTTTGAGTGTTGGGTATTTTGTCTAAGCAACAAGAGAAAAGTAACTAATATAAATACTCACCTACACATAATTTATTTCGAAAGCAACAGGGGAGAAAGAATAGGAAAAAAACAGATTTTGAAAGAAGGAAAAGAAGGAAAGCAACAAACAAAAAGAGACAAGGTACATATAAACAACATAATTCAGCAAATACAAACCAACCACATAATGATTATGTAACTGTAGATGGCATGAATACTCTAATTAGAAACAATAATTCAACTGAAATTTATAGCTGAACCATATAATTTATGAGGACATTTAATTTCTATACTAGATTCTATTTCCTTCAAAATTCTCTTATTTAAAATATTTTAAGCATTTTCTTGCTCTGACTATGAACCCAAAATCTAAAATCCATAGGCAAAATTCAACTGAAATTTTCAAATGTATGGAAAGATTTTCTGAAACACTAATAGTTTTTGTTTAATCTACCGTATCTTCTCTGGTATGAGAACCTGTAGATGTAAATGAGTTTAGAATGTATGATAGATTTTATGAAATAGGAAATATTCAAAGGGAATGTGGGGGGGACGTAATGAGGGGAAAGAATAAATATGTTTTAGAAATAAAAAGAAATAGCATGTATATAAGGGGTGGAGGGTTGTGGGTGGGTAGGGATATGGGTAAAAAAATGAGAATTAACTTGTGTCATATATTGGTACAAATTCCCCAATGTTGAGTGTGATTGTGAACTGTATATAAAATGTACCAATAAAGAATTCAACTTAAAAAAAATCAGTTTGTGGAGAAAGATCAAACGCTCCAGATTTTCATGATAAAACAGTAAAAACTGTTAAACTATATTTCTGAAAAGAACTTGATATATAGATTGTAGACATATTTAATTAGACCATTACAAATGTAAAAGAATTTAAAGTTTTATTTGGTAACAATACATAGGGCCAAATTGTTATTTCTTTATTGCAATCCATAGTAACATGAAGATAATAAGGGGTTATTCATTTCTTTTTTAAAATTTTATATTTTATCGGTACATTTTATAGATATAATATGATTGCATTTAACACTGAGAACTTGTACCTGTATATGACATATCTTGAGTCTCATTTTTCCCTTCCCCTGCCCTCCCTATAACACCACCTCCTACAGGGATAAACTTTGTTGCCTTCTTTTGCAATCAAGTTTTTTCTTTCCCTTCTTTACTTTCCCCTACTCACCATTTCCATTTTCCTTTTGCATATTTTCTTCCTATTTCACATTACCTATCATACATTTTGCCATTCATTTACACTTTACGTTTTTCATACTAGAGAAAAAAAAATAAGGTACTTACACTTTTGTGTCCTATTTATTTCACTTAAGAGTATGTCCTATGGTACATCAATTCGAGTAAAAATGACTCAAATTTGTCATTCTTTATGGCTGAATAACATTCTGTCCTGTAGGAAAACCACATCTTCTTTATATAGTCCCCTGCTGATGGGCATCAGAGCTATTTCCAAGATTTAACTATTACAACTGAACTGCTATAAACATGTGCACACATATATTTCTGTGGTCTGATTCTTTTAATTCTTTTATGTATACACCTAGCAGGGGAATAGCAGGGTCAAATGGGACCTTGAGTCCTAGGATATAAAGGAATCTCCTCGCTGATCTCCACAGTGGTTTCACTACTCTACATTCCTATGCACAGTGGAGGATTAGATTGTTTTGTTGCAATAAAAGTGAGCAGAACCTTTCTTTAGAAAGAATAGACTTTCAAAAGAATTTTTTCTTGTATGGATGATGGGCAAATATTAAAAAACTTTGTATATTTTCTGAAATGCATCATGAATGTTTAATAGCAAATAAACTAACAATACATTTTTTTACATATTACATTCCAATGAATTTTTTGTGCCAGGGATTGAACTCAGGGCCTGGTGCTTGCCAGGCAGGCATGGAGCCAATGAGCTACTTTCCTGCTCAGGTCCAGTACAGTTTTGAATGGTCTTCTTTGAGATGCAGTTTATCAAAAGCTGATATGTATTTCTGATCAACCCGATGCTGTTTTCTATCACAGTACAGAATGTTTGATGAACTACATAGGCACACCTCCGTTTTTAGGGATGATCTCTGTCCTCAGGTCCCAAATGTTTGGAACTCATCTTCAAACCAGAATTCATGGTTTCGGCTTTTCTTTGGTATAGGTTTGGTTTCCCTGTCCTGTTGTTGTGGATAGCCGTTAGGCACTAACAGGGTCCTGACCGTCCCGCCACCTGGGTTCTGCCCCGATTCTGATAGCCCTCCTGTCTGAATGTCTAACATCCTGAGGTCTTAGCAGATACTTATATATTCCATAACAATCAGCAGGATTCAAAATCTTCCCTTTATGTGGCGTTCTGATGGATAGTCTATTAAAAATGTACAACCAAATATTATATTCACAAATCTTTGCCATTCAGCATTTTCAGAAACATTTGATGTCTTGTTGCCCATACGTCTATGGGGAAATTTGCAGGCAAAAAAGCTAGAAACCACCAATAACACTTTTCATTTCCTTTGACAAATCATTCCTGCCCTTTTGCAGACAACATTGCACATTCTCTTCTTCTTTTTCCCCTTGCTCATCTCCCTTCCTTTTCTCTTGCTCCTTCCTCATCTCCACTTCTGCAATGCACCACTTGTTTTTTACTCTGTCTCCAGAGATGGTCCCTGAACACATCTCAGGAACACAAAGAACAAGGAAGCTTAAAACATTCTGATTCTGTGTTTTTATTTGTTTGTTAATGTGAAGGAAAATTTGACTCACGGTTACAATTTTCAGAAAAAGTAATTTTATTTCATTCTGTGTAATGATGTTATATGTCGACATCATTCCTTTCCACAGGAGAAATGGTTCCCGAATGATACCTGCTGATGTTCTGATGGTTAATGAGGAGGCATCAGCATGATTCTGAGGACTTTGCATATCACTGAGGCTGTTCTGATTGATGGTTCATTTTGTTAAAAAGGTACAGCTTGCTTTTTCCTGAAATATAAAGCTCTATATGCTCTGCAGATAGTTATGAGTTGTCAGATCCATCCTTCTAGACAAACCATAAAATCTTTTTAGAGGGGCCGGAGGGTTAGCTCAGTGGTTCCGGCACCTGCCTTGCAAGCGCAAGGACCTGAGTTCGATCCCCGGTTACCACATATAATGCTGGGCGTGGTGGCTCACGCCTGTAATCCCAGCACTCGGGAGGCAGAGACGGGAGGATTGCTGAGTTCGCGGCGGCTTGCCTGGGCACCATAGTGAGCTCAGGGCCAGCCTGA